>CM073321.1:19666948-19719448 GCA_037043015.1 Bryum argenteum
TGAATAAGGTTACGATCGAGAATCGGTATCCATTGCCCGCTCATCTCAAGGACTCCTTGACCAACTCGGTCAAGCAAAGATCTACACCAAGATCGATCTTCGTGGAGCGTACAACCTCGTGCGTATCGAGGAAGGTGGCGAGTGGAAGCGCATTCGAGCGAGGTATGGACATTTCGAATACAATGTTATGCCTTTTGGTCTTCTGCAGCGCTGCCATCTTCAACACTTAATGAGCAGCGTGTTCGAGGATTCTGAACGACTTTGTTGTTTGCTACCTCGACGACGTATTGGTGTTCTCCAAGAATGAAGAAGATCGCACCAACCATGTCCGATTGGTATTGAAGAAGCTACTGTTGCTAGGGTTATCGCCAAGTTGGAAAAGTCGTCTTCCATCAACCTCAAGTCGAATTCAGGCTACATCATTTCGGGAGAGGGTCTATCCATGGGACCCAAAGAAGATTCAAGCGATCGTTGATTGGCGGAAACCAACTACCGTTCGGGCGTACAATGTTCGCTTGGTTTTTCAACTCTACCGAATCTTTATTGAAATTACCTAAGATTCTTTGCTCCGTTGGCCGATTGACTTGCGAGGACAAGCTCAAAGTGGTCTCTGAAGCCAGACGAAGCTTTCGAGGTTTTGAAGAAGGCGTTCTGACGGCGCCTGATACCGCGCATCACGATTTCAGTCGTTCTTCTAGAAAGCGGATGCCGATTTTGCCCTGGGGCGGTCTTTTCGCAATCCGGCGGCAGCGGACGCCTCCATCTGTCGCGTTCGCTCGCGAAAATTTCTTCTTCTTTGAGATCAATTACGAGATTCACGACAAGAAGCTTTTAGCTATCGTCGACTCTTTCAAGAATGGCGTCCTTCCTTGAAGGTGCTCGATATCGTCGCGATTCATACCGATCACAAGAACCTTAAGTATTTCAGTATACGCGAGTCTTGAATCGTCAACAAGCCCGTTGGAGTATATCGTTGTCGCGATTCAACTTTGTAATCACGTACCGTCCCGGCTCTCAACAAATTCGTTCCGATGCACTTTCTAGGCGAACATACCTTGCGCCTAAAGAAAGCGTCGACATCGACCAACAGAGGACTACCCTCATGAGCTTGAGCAACTTGGCTCAAGACCGTCGCACTTACAATTTCGGTGGATGCATTTTTTCTCGAAGATATCCGAGTAAGTTTACAATCGATCCTTTGGCCTCGAAAGTCAAGCAATCTAAGCGTCTCGATGTTGAAGAATCTCCATGTCGGGACTCTCGAGTGCCAGTTCGGAGGTTATAGATTCGGAATCCCGAATCAACCGACTTCGATTCGAGGCTTCAGCGTCGTGTGAAACTCCCCAAGATGATGCGAGATCAAGATTCCGGTTTCGAGATGGGCTACAATATTATCGGGGACTCTCTATGTCGCGAAGGCCCATACCGACTCAAGTCTCCGGTCTCGGTGCGACTTTCCATCGGCGGGACACTTTGGTTACAACAAGACCATGGGTATTATCAGGAGAGACTTTTGGTGGCCTCAAATGTGGAAAACCGTGAAGGACTATGTCGCGCGTGTGACATACATTCTAGATCCAAGATCCTCGTCGTGACGTGCGGGTTCTTGGCCCGTTGCCGATTCGAAACCCATGGACATCCGTATCCATGGATTTTATTGTGGACCTTCCAATGTCCAACACTTTTGATTCCATCTTCGTTGTTGTGGACCGGTGGCCAAGATGGCTCACTTCATTCCGTGCAACAAGGCGATTCCGGAGAAAAAGCAAAGGCTCTTTGTAGACAATGTCTGAGACTCCGCGACCTCCCCAGCGACATCATTTCCGATCGTGGAGCGCAATTCGCATCGAAGTTACAGCGGTCTTTGTTCAAGATTGCAGGCGTGGAGATCAAGCTATCTTGACGCCATCATCCTGGGTGGCGGACAAGCGAGCGCGTCAATCAAGTGTTGGAAGCGTCTTGCGGTGCACCATCAACTACCAGCAAGACAATTGGGTGGAGTTGTTGCCGCTCGCCGAGTTTGCCTACAACAACGCGTTGCGGGGTCTCTCAGCGGACCCCTTTCTTTGCAAACTACGGTCATCATAAAGGATTGATCAATTCAATCTAAACATTTACGAGAATCCAGTGCCCATGAGATCTTGCTACTCGATTATGCGATATCGAAGCGAGATGAAGCGAGCCTCGCCGAAGCCCAAGAGCGCTGAGAAGATAAGCGGCGGGTCTCGTAAGGAACATCAAGCCATTTCTATTGGTGACAAGGTATAGCTCTGCGTCGAAATTTGAGGGCTCGCCGGCCATCGACAAACTCGACTACCGTCGCCTTGGACCATTGCGGTGGTCAAACAAATCAACAAGGTGGCTTACCGGTTGGAGTTTAAGCCTCTATGAAGATTCATCCGATTTTCTATGTATCTCTCGGCTTGGCTGTCTGAGAATCTACGTTACGGACATGATTCAAGAACCTCCTCCGCGTCGAGATGAAAGCGATGAAGAATTTGAAGTCTCGGAGGTTCTAGACTCTCGCATCCGCGTCGACAACTCGAATATCTTGTGCATTGGCGTAGCTACGACGTCGTGAAAGAGCACGGGGGCTGCCTCAAGCCTCAAGAACTCTCACGAGTTAATCCAAGAGTTTAATCGCCGATACCTCGAAAACCTAAAAGCGTTTAGGTTCAATGCATCTGAATCGCCGCGGCACCAAGTCTGTAAGTTTTTTGCAGTGCGGTGCAAATCGAGACTTTGAACCAAAGCGATGGGGAGTATCGGCGAAGCGACGGCAGCGCTTATCTGCTTTCGATTTTACGAGGCGAGGCCTTGAACTCGCGTCGGCGAAAATTTGGTAAGGCGCGGCGCCACCTCGCCGATGTCTCAAGTCGCCAACCGCATGGTTTTATGCGGTCCGTTGCTGCGTTCTACGGCGTATCGTAAACAACTCGCGACTTTCCGCCGTCGGCGCCCGACATTCGATTTTCGCGGTATTCGTATCCGTATATTTACTCCTTTGTCTAGTCGTGAAACCCGGCGTGAACATTCTCGTTTATGTTTTATTATTGGTTCGTGTGGGAACTCGTGGAACTCGTTCCTTGAAGGGGGTGATGTCGCGGACATGCCATCTTGGGTATTATCCGCACCCCATGAGTTTACCGTGATCGACCCCTCTTCTCAAAGATTTCCTAGATTCCGTATATTTTGCAAGTTCAAGTTTTTGGAAGGTTCTAGAACCTTCCATGAGTCTCAGCTTCCTCAAGCTTCCGTATAGCTCTAGTAGTTTCGAAGCCTCCGAAGCTTCCGGATAGTTCTAGTAGTTTCCGGAAGGTTCTCTAAGCTTCCGGAAAGTTCCATAAGGATCAATTGTTTCCGGAAGGTTTCATAAACTTCCGGAAGGTTCGCTTGACCTTCCTAGATTCGGAAGCTCACGAGTCTCGGAAGGTTCCATAGGAGCTTCTAGGACCTTACTCGGAAGTTTCTTCTAGCCTAGTATATATAGAGAGTTGAAGGTCGTTGTTCTTGCTCTCTTCAACTTGATTGTATCTATTCCTCCTCTTATCAATATTCGTTCTTCTTGTCTTCCTTCTAGTATCATCTTGAGTCTTACGTGAAGAATCTCCTCGCTTTTAGTCTTTCTTGGTTCCCATTTAAGGTCTCCCTCATTCAGTGAGCGAGTCTTGTCTTTGAGTTGCCGTCATGAGTTTGAAGAGAGTCGCTAACTTGGCGTTCTTGTCCGTGAGATTCTCGTTTAGTATTTTCTAGAAGTTACTGTCTTAGGGTTTTCGTGAGAGTTTTGCATGGACTTGAATCGACTTCCTTTATCTCCAAGTCTGTTGTTCTAAAAATGCGTTTTCTCTTTAGATCAAAGAGTGAACTAAGAGATATTTTTATCCGACGGAGGAGTGAAGAATTCTATTTGAACCTCTTGAGATCGCCTCTTCCGGTCATTATCCTAAGTCTACGGCGGAAATCTTTGTTACTTCATCTCTTGTGAATCTCCAGGCTTTTCTAATCCAAGATGGGCGGCGTTTCAAATCTCGAGATGGTCGCCTTGATCGACAACTTCTGACGAAGAATGCCAACATACGACATGCCGTGGAACAACGCCAAGCGACTCTCGCTCAAGTCGCGTGGCGACCCGCATTGCAAACCAAGTGTCGCATCCACTAAGCACCTAAGGAGCCTCGATTGAGCTTGCGGACAAGTTTGATGGAGATCGCGCGAAGCTTGAGATTTTGTGAATCAAATTCGGCTCGTCTTCCGTCTCAACCTCAAAGATCTCAGCGGAAGAAATACAAGTCGGATTCGCCGGGACCTTGCTCGGCTGGAACGCGTTATCGTGGTTCTCATCTTTGTTGGAGAAAAACTCTCCGCTCTTGACAAGCGTGAGATTTTGGAAGAAGCTGGGCGAGCGTTTGGAGAAAGGGATCGAGCCGCTGGTAGCGGCGCAAAACTCCGTTCCTACAACAACGTTCGCGTCGCTTGACCTCGTTGCGAGTTTCAACAAATTTCTTGTGACCTTGATTGGAGCGATACGGCTCTCATCGCTATGTTTCGATGGGGACTTCGTGGCGATATCAAGACCTTGTTCTTGAACTTGCTAAAGCCAACGCGTTATCGGAGGCTATTACTCAAGCAATCATTGCGACAACCGATTGTTTGGCGGCGGCAAAGCGGCGATTGCTCTTTGGATCGTGTCGAGCCGACTCTGCGACTCCATCTCGCCAGGACGCCACTCAACAGCCGGCGGTAGAATCCATGCAAATCGACTCTTGAAAGGTCAAGAAGTTATCGAAGAAGAGAAAAAAACGGCGTCGTAGAGAACATCTATGCTTATCTTGTGGAGAAAAATACACATTTGGAGGAGCGCCTGTTAAACTCGGAGATCGAAGCCGCACAAATTTCGTGGTACTATAAGTGCTTGTGAAGCGGAACACGGGGAGTTCATGTCGGAAAGCGACAACGGCCCGGCCAGCGGTAAGGACCGTGCGGTGACAAGTGTTTCTCGTCGTCGGGTCCTATCTTATCCTCACGAACCCTCTCGATGTTTTAATATCCGCTTATAATAGATTTCCATCCGCATAGTATAAAGGTTAAAGCTTTGTTAGATTCGGGAGCTTCCGCTTGTTTTATTGATAGAGACCTTGTCAAGCGTCATAACTTTGCCTACGATTCTAAAAAATATCCCGTATCGGTAGAGGTCATTGTGGTAGGCGATTTCGAGGAGATGTTACCCTACGAAACTAAGCCTTTGAGTATTATCTTAGAAGGACACCAAAGAAATCTTGTAGTATTTAATATCATTAGCTCTCCTTCTAATCCTCTTGTCTTAGGTCTCTCTTGGTTAGAAATGGTCAATCAAATATAGATTGGAAGATACGAAAACTTACATATCAAACTATAGCTCCCTATTTCCCTTCACAACATCCTAAGAATAACCTACGGTCTTGCCTTTCCCAAGCCCAAAGTCCTCGGTCAAAACTCCGCTCATGGTCGGTGCCGGAGCCTTTATGAGGGCTGCCAGGGCGGGAATATGTTTGCAATTTATGCAATTCCGTCATCGCAACATATCAAGGACTAGCTCAAACTACGGTGAGTATGAAGAATTTTCGGACAATTCGAGAAGAAGAATCTTGTGCGCCTTCCTCAACACACCGACCCTTTGATTGTGGCATCGAGCTTCAAGAAGATGCGCAACCACCATTTGGCCCGATCTCTGATCTTTCGCGAGCGAGCTTCTTTGCATTACTAGAATACCTTGATGAAAATCTTGCAAGAATTTCATCCGACACTCAAATCGCTGCGGGGCTCCTATTCTATTCGTCAAGAAGAAGGGCGGTTCCCTTCGGATGTGCGTCGACTACGCGGCTGAACAAGGTTACAATCGAGAATCGGTATCCATTGCCGCTCATCTCGGGACTCCTTGACCAACTCGGTCAAGCAAAGATCTACACCAAGATCGATCTTCGTGGGCGTACAACCTAAATGCGTATCGAGGAAGGTGGCGAGTGGAAGGCGCATTCGAGCGAGGTATGGACATTTCGAATACAATGTTATGCCTTTTGGTCTTACCAGCGCGCTGCCATCTTCCAACACTTAATGAGCGGCGTGTTCGAGAGTTCTGAGCGACTTTGTTGTTTGCTACCTCGGCGACATATTGGTGTTCTCCAAGAATGAAGAAGATCGCACCAACCATGTCCGATTGGTATTGAAGAAGCTCTGTGACTGCTTAGGGTTATCGCCAAGTTGGAAAAGTCGTCTTTCGCCCAACCTCAAGTCGAATTCTAGGCTACATCATTTCGGAGAGGGTCTATCCATGGACCCAAAGAAGATTCAAGCTTGATCGTTGATTGGCGGAAACCAACTACCGTTCGGGAGGCGTACAATGTTTCCTTGGTTTTTGCCAACTTCTACCGAATCTTTATTGAAATTACCCTAAGATTTGCTCCGTTGACCCGATTGACTTGCAAGGACAAGCTCAGTGGTCTCTGACGACGAAGCTTTCGAGGTTTTGAAGAAGGCGTTCTGACGGCGCCTATTCTCGCACATCACGATTTCGAAGTCGTTCTTCGCAAAAGCGGATGCTTACGATTTTGCCCTTGGGCGGTCTTTCGCAATCCGGCGGCGACGGACGCCTCCCTCCATCTGTCGCGTTCGCTCGCGAAAATTTCTCTTCTTGAGATCAATTACGAGATTCGCGACAAGAAGCTTTTAGCTATCGTCGACTCTTTCAAGAATGGCGTCACTTCCTTGAAGGTGCTTTCGATATCCGTCGCGATTCATACCGATCGCAAGAACCTTAAGTATTTCATATACGCGAGAGTCTTGAATCGTCGACAAGCCCGTTGGAGTATATCGTTGTCGCGATTCAACTTTGTAATCGCGTACCGTCGGCTCTCAACAAATTCGTTACGATGCGCTTTCTGGCGAGCATACCTTGCGCCTAAAGAAAGCGTCGACATCGACCAGCAGAGGACTACCCTCATCAAACTTGAGCAACTTGGTTTCAAGGCCGTGCGCCCGCAATTTCGGTGGATGCATTTTTTTTCGAAGATATCCGAGTAAGTTTACAATCGACCCTTTGGCCTCGAAAGTCAAAGCAATCCTAGCGTCTCAATGTTGAAGAATCTCCATGTCGGGACTCTCGAGTCACCAGTTCGGAGGTTATAGATTCGGAATCCCGAATCAACCCGACTTCGATTCGCGGCTTCGCGTCGTGTGAAACTCCCAAGATGATGCGGATCAAGATTCCCGTTTCGAGATGGGCTACAATATTATCGGGGACTCTCTATGTCACGAAGGCCCATCTCTACCGACTCAGTGCTCGGTCTGTGCGACTTTCCATCGGCGGGACACTTTGGTTACAACAAGACCATGGGTACATTATTATCCGAGAGACTTTTGGTGGCCTCAAATGTGGAAAACCGTGAAGGACTATGTCGCGCGTGTGACATCATTCTAGATCCAAGATCCCTCGTCATCGGGCCGTGCGGGTTCTTGGCCGTTGCGATTCGAAACCCCATGGACATCCGTATCCATGGATTTTATTGTGGACCTTCCAATGTCCAACACTTTTGATTCCATCTTCGTTGTTGTGGACGGTGACCAAGATGGCTCGCTTCATTCCGTGCAACAAGGCGATTACCGGAGAAAAAGCAATGAAGACTCTTTGTAGACAATGTCTACGAGACTCATGACCTCCCCAGCGACATCATTTCCGATCGTGGAGCGCAATTCGCATCGAAGTTACAGCGGTCTTTGTTCAAGATTGCAGGCGTGGAGATCAAGCTATCTTTGCATACCATCCTCGGTGGCGGACAAACCAAGCGCGTCAATCAAGTGTTGGAAGCGTCTTGCGGTGCACCATCAACTACCGGCAAGACAATTGGGTGGAGTTGTTGCCGCTCGCCGAGTTTGCCTACAACAACGGCGTTGCGGGGTCTCTCAGCGGACCCCTTTCTTTGCAAACTACGGTCATCATCAAGGATTGATCAATTCAATCTAAACATTTACGAGAATCAGTGTGCCGCGAGATCTTGCTACTCGATTATGCGATATCGAAGCGGATGAAGCGAGCCTCTCGAAGCCCAAGAGCGCTGAAGATAAGCGGCGGCGGTCTCGTAAGGAACATCCAGCCATTTCTATTGGTGACAAGGTATAGCTCTGCGTCGAAATTTGAGGACTCTTCGGCCGGCCATCGACAAACTCGACTACGTCGCCTTGGACCATTCGCGGTGGTCAAACAAATCAACAAGGTGGCTTACGGTTGGAGTTCCGGCCTCTATGAAGATTCATCCGATTTTCTATGTATCTCTCCTTGAAGCTGTCTGAGAATCTACGTTACGGACATGATTGAGAACCTCCTCCTCCGTCGAGATGAAAGGCGATGAAGAATTTGAAGTCTCGGAGGTTCTAGACTCTCGCATCCGCGTCGACAACTCGAATATCTTGTGCATTGGCGTAGCTACGACGTCGTGAAAGAACACGGGAGCTGCCTCAAACCTCAAGAACTCTCACGAGTTAATCCAAGAGTTTCATCGCCGATACCCTCGAAAACCTAAAAGCGTTTAGGTTCAATGCATCGAATCGCCCGCGGCACCAAGTCTGTAAAGTTTCTTCTTAGTGCGGTGCAAATCGAACTTTGAACCAAAGCGATGGGGGGTATCGGCAGCGGCGGACAACAGCGCTTGTCTGCTTCGATTTTACGGGCGAGGCCTTGAACTCGCGTCGGCGAAAATTTGGTAAGGCGCGGCGCCACCCTCGCCCGATGTCTCAAGTCGCCAACCGCATGGTTTTATGCGGTCCGTTGCTGCGTTCTACGCGTATCGTAAACAACTCGCGACTTTCGCCCGTCGGCGCCGAGCATTCGATTTTCGCGGTATTCGTATCCCGTATATTTACTCCTTTGTCTAGTCGTGAAACCCGCGTGAACATTCTCGTTTATGTTTTATTATTGGTTCGTGTGGGAACTCGTGGAACTCGTTCCTTGAAGGGGGTGATGTCGCGGACATGCCATCTTTGGGTATTATCCCACCCATGAGTTTACCGTGATCGACCCCCTCTTACTCAAAGATTTCCTAGATTCCGTATATTTTGCAAGTTGAAGTTTTTGGAAGGTTCTAGAACCTTCCGAGTCTCAGCTTCCTCAAGCTTCCGTATAGCTCTAGTAGTTTCGAAGCCTCCGGAAGCTTCCGGATAGTTCTAGTAGTTTCCGGAAGGTTCTCTAAGCTTCGGAAAGTTCCATAAGGATCAATTGTTTCGGAAGGTTTCATAAACTTCCGGAAGGTTCCTTGACCTTCCTAGATTCGGAAGCTCCCA
Source organism: Bryum argenteum (assembly GCA_037043015.1). Taxonomy (NCBI): domain Eukaryota; kingdom Viridiplantae; phylum Streptophyta; class Bryopsida; order Bryales; family Bryaceae; genus Bryum; species Bryum argenteum. The sequence continues at coordinate 19,676,258 of CM073321.1, forward strand.
CGAGTCTCGGAAGGTTCCATAGGAGCTTCTAGGACCTTACTGCGGAAGTTTCTTCTAGCCTAGTATATATAGAGAGTTGAAGGTCGTTGTTCTTGCTCTCTTGCCATGATTGTATCTATTCCTCCTCTTATCAATATTCGTTCTTCTTGTCTTCCTTCTAGTATCATCTTGAGTCTTGTGAAGAATCTCCTCACTTTTAGTCTTTCTTGGTTCCCATTTAAGGTCTCCTCAGTCTGTGCGAGTCTTGTCTTTGAGTTGCCGTCCCCTTGATTTGAAAGAGTCGCTAACTTGGCGTTCTTGTCCGTGAGATTCTCGTTTAGTATTTTCTAGAAGTTCTGTCTTAGGGTTTTTCATGAGAGTTTTGCATGGACTTGAATCGACTTCCTTTATCTCCAAGTCTGTTGTTCTAAAAATGCGTTTTCTCTTTAGATCAAAGAGTGAACTAAGAGATATTTTTATCCGACGAGAGGAGTGAAGAATTCTATTTGAACCTCTTGAGATCGCCTCTTCCGGTCATTATCCTAAGTCTGCGGAAATCTTTGTTACTTCATCTCTTGTGAATCTCCAGGCTTTTAATCCAAGATGGGCGGCGTTTCAAATCTCGAGATGGTCGCCTTGATCGACAACTCTGACAAAGAGAATGCCAACATCGACATGCCGTGGAACAACGCTGGCGACTCTCGCTCAAGTCGCGTGGCGACCCGCATTGCAAACCAAGTGTCGCATCCACAAGCACCTAAGGAGCCTCGATTGAGCTTGCGGACAAGTTTGATGGAGATCGCGAAGCTTGAGATTTTGTGAATCAAATTCGGCTCGTCTTCCGTCTCAACCTCAAAGATACTCAACGGAAGAAATACAAGTCGGATTCATCGGGACCTTGCTCGGCTGGAACAGCGTTATCGTGGTTCTCATCTTTGTTGGAGAAAAACTCTCCGCTCTTGACAAGCCGTGACGAGTTTTGGAAGAAGCTGGGCGAGCGTTTGGAGAAAGGGATCGAGCGCTGGTAGCGGCTGCAAAACTCCGTTCCCTACAACAACGTTCGCGTCGACTTGACCTACGTTGCGAGTTTCAACAAATTTCTTGTGACCTTGATTGGAGCGATACGGCTCTCATCGCTATGTTTCGATGGGGACTTCGTGGCGATATCAAGACCTTGTTCTTGAACTTGCTAAAGCCAACGGCGTTATCGGAGGCTATTCTCAAGCAATCATTGCGACAACCGATTGTTTGGCGGCGGCAAAGCGGCGATTGCTCTTTGGATCGTGTCGAGCCGACTCTGCGGCTCCATCTCATGGGCGCCACTCAACACTTGACGGTAGAATCCATGCAAATCGACTCTTGAAAGGTCAAGAAGTTATCGAAGAAGAGAGAAAAAACGGCGTCGTAGAGAACATCTATGCTTATCTTGTGGAGAAAAATACATGGTGGAGGAGCGCCTGTTAAACTCCGGAGATCGAAGCCGCACAAATTTCGTGGTACTATAAGTGCTTGTGAAGCGGAACACGGGGAGTTCATGTCGGAAAGCGACAACGGCCCGGCCAGCGGTAAGGACCGTGCGGTGACAAGTGTTTCTCGTCGTCGGGTCCTATCTTATCCTACGAACCCTCTCGATGTTTTAATATCCGCTTATAATAGATTTCCATCGCATAGTATAAAGGTTAAAGCTTTGTTAGATTCGGGAGCTTCCGCTTGTTTTATTGATAGAGACCTTGTCAAAGCGTCATGCTTGCCTACGATTCTAAAAAATATCCCGTATCGGTAGAGGTCATTGTGGTAGGCGATTTCGGGGAGATGTTACCTCTGAAACTAAGCCTTTGAGTATTATCTTAGAAGGGACACCAAGAAATCTTGTAGTATTTAATATCATTAGCTCTCCTTCTAATCCTCTTGTCTTAGGTCTCTCTTGGTTAGAAATGGTCAATCCAAATATAGATTGGAAGATACGAAAACTTACATATCAAACTATAGCTCCCTATTTCCCACAACATCTAAGAATAACCTACGGTCTTGCCTTTCCCAAGCCCAAAGTCCTCGGTCAAAACTCCGCTCATGGTCGGTGCCGAGCCTTTATGAGGCGCAAGGGCGGGAATATGTTTGCAATTTATGCAATTCCGTCATCGCAACATATCCAAGGACCGCTCAAACTACGGTGAGTATGAAGAATTTTGGACGAATTCGAGAAGAAGAATCTTGACACACTTCCATCAACACCGACCCTTTGATTGTGGCATCGAGCTTCAAGAAGATGCGCAACCACCATTTGGCCCGATCTACGGTCTTTCGCGAGCGAGCTTCTTTGCATTACTAGAATACCTTGATGAAAATCTTGCAAAGAATTTCATCCGACACTCAAATCGCTGCGGAGCTCCTATTCTATTCGTCAAGAAGAAGGGCGGTTCCCTTCGGATGTGCGTCGACTACGCGGCACGAACAAGGTTACAATCGAGAATCGGTATCCATTGCCGCTCATCTCGGGACTCCTTGACCAGCTCGGTTGAGCAAAGATCTACACCAAGATCGATCTTCGTGGGGCGTACAACTCTCGTGCGTATCGAGGAAGGTGGCGAGTGGAGAAGCGCATTCGAGCGAGGTATGGACATTTCGAATACAATGTTATGCCTTTTGGTCTTACCAGCGCGCTGCCATCTTCAACACTTAATGAGCGGCGTGTTCGAGTTCTGAGCGACTTTGTTGTTTGCTACCTCGACGACATATTGGTGTTCTCAAGAATGAAGAAGATCGCACCAACCATGTCCGATTGGTATTGAAGAAGCTCTGTGTTTGCCGGGTTATCGCCAAGTTGGAAAAGTCGTCTTTCGCCCAACCTCAAGTCGAATTCTAGGCTACATCATTTCGGAGAGGGTCTATCCATGGACCCAAAGAAGATTCAAGCTTGATCGTTGATTGGCGGAAACCAACTACCGTTAAAGGAGGCGTACAATGTTTCTTGGTTTTGCCAACTTCTACCGAATCTTTATTGAAATTACCCTAAGATTCTTTGCTCCGTTGACCCGATTGACTTGCAAGGACAAGCTCGAGTGGTCTCTGACGACGAAGCTTTCGAGGTTTTGAAGAAGGCGTTCTGACGGCGCCTATTCTCACACATCACGATTTCAGTCGTTCTTCCTAAAGCGGATGCTTACGATTTTGCCCTTGGGCGGTCCTTTCGCGAAATCCGGCGGCGGCGGACGCCTCCATCTGTCGCGTTCGCTCGCGAAAATTTCTCTTCTTTGAGATCAATTTACGAGATTCGCGACAAGAAGCTTTTAGCTATCGTCGACTCTTTCAAGAATGGCGTCGCTTCCTTGAAGGTGCTCGATATCCGTCGCGATTCATACCGATCGCAAGAACCTTAAGTATTTCATATACGCGCGAGTCTTTGAATCGTCGACAAGCCGTTGGAGTATATCGTTGTCGCGATTCAACTTTGTAATCGCGTACCGTCCGGCTCTCAACAAATTCGTTACGATGCGCTTTCTAGGCGAACATACCTTGCGCCTAAAGAAAGCGTCGACATCGACCAGCAGGAGGACTACCCTCATGAACTTGAGCAGCAACTTGATTTTCAAGACCGTGCGCTTACCCACAATTTCGGTGGATGCATTTTTTTTCGAAGATATCCGAGTAAGTTTACAATCGACCCTTTGGCCTCGAAAGTCAAGAGCAATCCTAGCGTCTCAATGTTGAAGAATCTCCATGTCGGGACTCTCAAGTCTCAGTCGGAGGTTATAGATTCGGAATCCCGAATCAACCGACTTCGGTTCGCGGCTTCGCGTCGTGTGAAACTCCCCAAGATGATGCGAGATCAAGATTCCGGTTTCGAGATGGGCTACAATATTATCGGGGACTACTCTATGTCGAAGGCCCATCACCGACTCAGTGCTCAGTCTCGTGCGACTTTCCGTCGGCGGGGACACTTTGGTTACAACAAGACCATGGATTACATTATCCAGAGACTTTTGGTGGCCTCAAATGTGGAAAACCGTGAAGGACTATGTCGCAGCGTGTGACATACATTCTAGATCCAAGATCCCTCGTCGTCGGCCGTGCGGGTTCTTGGCCGTTGCCGATTCAAACCCCATGGACATCCGTATCCATGGATTTTATTGTGGACCTTCAATGTCCAACACTTTTGATTCCATCTTCGTTGTTGTGGACGGTGACCAAGATGGCTCGCTTCATTCCGTGCAACAAGGCGATTTACCGGAGAAAAGCAATGAAGACTCTTTGTAGACAATGTCTACGAGACTCATGACCTCCCCAGCGACATCATTTCCGATCGTGGGGCATAATTCGCATCGAAGTTCTGGCGGTCTTTGTTCAAGATTGCAGGCGTGGAGATCAAGCTATCTTGACATACCATCCTCGGCCAGCGGACAAACGAAGCGCGTCAATCAAGTGTTGGAAGCGTCTTGCGGTGCACCATCAACTACCGGCAAGACAATTGGGTGGAGTTGTTGCCGCTCGCCGAGTTTGCCTACAACAACGCGTTGCGGGGTCTACTCAGCGGACCCCTTTCTTTGCAAACTACGGTCATCATCAAAGGATTGATCAATTCAATCTAAACATTTACGAGAATCCAGTGCCCGCGAGATCTTGCTACTCGATTATGCGATATCGAAGCGAGATGAAGCGAGCCTCTCGAAGCCCAAGAGCGCGAGAAGATAAGCGGCGGCAGTCTCGTAAGGAACATCCAAGCCATTTCTATTGGTGACAAGGTATAGCTCTCTGCGTCGAAATTTGAGGACTCGCCCGGCCATCGACAAACTCGACTACCGTCGCCTTGGACCATTCGCGGTGGTCAAACAAATCAACAAGGTGGCTTACGGTTGGAGTTACCGGCCTCTATGAAGATTCATCGGTTTTCTATGTATCTCTCTCTTGGCTGTCTGAGGAATCTACGTTACGGACATGATTCAAGAACCTCCTCCGCGTCGAGATGAAAGCGATGAAGAATTTGAAGTCTCGGAGGTTCTAGACTCTCGCATCCGCGTCGACAACTCGAATATCTTGTGCATTGGCGTAGCTACGACGTCGTGAAAAGAACACGGGAGCTGCCTCAAACCTCAAGAACTCTCGAGTTAATCCAAGAGTTTCATCGCCCGATCTCGAAAACCTAAAAGCGTTTAGGTTCAATGCATCGAATCGCCGCGGCACCAAGTCTGTAAGTTTCTTCTTAGTGCGGTGCAAATGCGAACTTTGAACCAAAGCGATGGGAAGTATCGGAAAGCGACAGCGCTTGTCTGCTTCGATTTCTGAGGCGAGGCCTTGAACTCGCGTCGGCGAAAATTTGGTAAGGCGCGGCGCCACCTCGCCGATGTCTCAAGTCGCCAACCGCATGGTTTTATGCGGTCCGTTGCTGCGTTCTACGGCGTATCGTAAACAACTCGCGACTTTCCGCCCGTCGGCGCCGGCATTCGATTTTCGCGGTATTCGTATCCGTATATTTACTCCTTTGTCTAGTCGTGAAACCCGCGTGAACATTCTCGTTTATGTTTTATTATTGGTTCGTGTGGGAACTCGTGGAACTCGTTCTTGAAGGGGGTGATCGCGGACATGCCATCTTGGGTATTATCCCACCCCATGAGTTTACCGTGATCGGCCCCTCTTACTCAAAGATTTCCTAGATTCCGTATATTTTGCAAGTTCAAGTTTTTGGAAGGTTCTAGAACCTTCCCGAGTCTCAGCTTCCTCAAGCTTCCGTATAGCTCTAGTAGTTTCGAAGCCTCCGAAGCTTCCGGATAGTTCTAGTAGTTTCGGAAGGTTCTCTAAGCTTCCGGAAAGTTCCATAAGGATCAATTGTTTTCGGAAGGTTTCATAAACTTCCGGAAGGTTCCTTGACCTTCCTAGATTCGGAAGCTCACGAGTCTCGGAAGGTTCCATAGGAGCTTCTAGGACCTTACTGCGGAAGTTTCTTCTAGCCTAGTATATATAGAGAGTTGAAGGTCGTTGTTCTTGCTCTCTTCAACCTTGATTGTATCTATTCCTCCTCTTATCAATATTCGTTCTTCTTGTCTTCCTTCTAGTATCATCTTGAGTCTTACGTGAAGAATCTCCTCACTTTTAGTCTTTCTTGGTTCCCATTTAAGGTCTCCCTCAGTGCTGTGACGAGTCTTGTCTTTGAGTTGCCGTCCACTTGATTTGAAGAGAGTCGCTTGGCGTTCTTGTCCGTGAGATTCTACGTTTAGTATTTTTAGAGAAGTTCTGTCTTAGGGTTTTCATGAGAGTTTTGCATGGACTTGAATCGACTTCCTTTATCTCCAAGTCTGTTGTTCTAAAAATGCGTTTTCTCTTTAGATCAAAGAGTGAACTAAGAGATATTTTTATCCGACGGAGGAGTGAAGAATTCTATTTGAACCTCTTGAGATCGCCTCTTCCGGTCATTATCCTAAAGTCTGCGGCGGAAATCTTTGTTACTTCATCTACTTGTGAATCTCCGGGCTTTTTTAATCCAAGATGGGCGGCGTTTCAAATCTCGAGATGGTCGCCTTGATCGACAACTACTGACAAGAGAATGCCAACATCGACATGCCGTGGAACAACGCCAAGCGACTCTCGCTCAAGTCGCGTGGCGCGACCCGCATTTGCAAACCAAGTGTCGCATCCACAAGCACCTAAGGAGCCTCGATTGAGCTTGCGGACAAGTTTGATGGAGATCGCGAAGCTTCGAGATTTTGTGAATCAAATTCGGCTCGTCTTCCGTCTCAACCTCAAAGATCTCAGCGGAAGAAATACAAGTCGGATTCATCGGGACCTTGCTCGCTGGAACCGCGTTATCGTGGTTCTCATCTTTGTTGGAGAAAAACTCTCCGCTCTTGACAAGCCGTGACGAGATTTTGGAAGAAGGGCGAGCGTTTGGAGAAAGGGATCGAGCGCTGGTAGCGGCTGCAAAACTCCGTTCCCTACAACAGCGTTCGCGTCGACTTGACCTACGTTGCGAGTTTCAACAAATTTCTTGTGACCTTGATTGGAGCGATCGGCTCTCATCGCTATGTTTCGATGGGGACTTCGTGGCGATATCAAGACCTTGTTCTTGAACTTGCTAAAGCCAACGGCGTTATCGGAGGCTATTACTCAAGCAATCATTGCGACAACCGATTGTTTTGGCGGCAAGAAAGCGGCGATTGCTCTTTGGATCGTGTCGAGCCGACTACTACGACTCCATCTCGCCAGGACGCCACTCAACACTTGACGGTAGAATCCATACGAATCGACTCTTGAAAGGTCAAGAAGTTATCGAAGAAGAGAAAGAAACGGCGTCGTAGAGAACATCTATGCTTATCTTGTGGAAAAAAATACGGTGGAGGAGGAGCGCCTGTTAAACTCGGAGATCGAAGCCGCACAAATTTCGTGGTACTATAAGTGCTTGTGAAGCGGAACACGGGGAGTTCATGTCGGAAAAGCGACAACGGCCGGCCGCGATAAGGACCGTGCGGTGACAAGTGTTTCTCGTCGTGGTCCTATCTTATCCTGCGAACCCTCTCGATGTTTTAATATCCCGCTTATAATAGATTTCCATCCGCATAGTATAAAGGTTAAAGCTTTGTTAGATTCGGGAGCTTCCGCTTGTTTTATTGATAGAGACCTTGTCAAGCGTCATAACTTGCCTCTGATTCTAAAAAATATCCCGTATCGGTAAGGTCATTGTGGTGGGCGATGATTTGAGGAGATTTCCCTCTGAAACTAAGCCTTTGAGTATTATCTTAGAAGGACACAAAAAAATCTTGTAGTATTTAATATCATTAGCTCTCCTTCTAATCCTCTTGTCTTAGGTCTCTCTTGGTTAGAAATGGTCAATCCAAATATAGATTGGAAGATACGAAAACTTACATATCAAACTATAGCTCCTATTTCCCTTCACAACATCCTAAGAATAACCTACGGTCTTGCTTTCCCAAGCCCAAAGTCCTCGGTCAAAACTCCGCTCATGGTCGGTGCCGAGCCTTTATATGAGGCTGCGAGGGCGGGAATATGTTTGCAATTTATGCAATTCCGTCATCACAACATATCAAGGACCGCTCAAACTACGGTGAGTATGAAGAATTTTTCGGACGTGTTCGAGAAGAAGAATCTTGACACACTTCCTCAACACCGACCCTTTGATTGTGGCATCGAGCTTCAAGAAGATGCGCAACCACCATTTGGCCCGATCTGGTCTTTCGCGAGCGAGTTTCTTTGCATTACTAGAATACCTTGATGAAAATCTTGCAAAGAATTTCATCCGACACTCAAATCGCTGCGGAGCTCCTATTCTATTCGTCAAGAAGAAGGGCGGTTCCCTTCGGATGTGCGTCGACTACGCGGCACGAACAAGGTTACAATCGAGAAATCGGTATCCATTGCCGCTCATCTCGGGACTCCTTGACCAGCTCGGTCAAGCAAAGATCTACACCAAGATCGATCTTCGTGGAGCGTACAACCTCGTGCGTATCGAGGAAGGTGGCGAGTGGAAGGCGCATTCGAGCGAGGTATGGACATTTCGAATACAATGTTATGCCTTTTGGTCTTACCAACGCGCTGCCATCTTCAACACTTAATGAGCGGCGTGTTCGAGTTCTGAGCGACTTTGTTGTTTGCTACCTCGACGACATATTGGTGTTCTCCAAGAATGAAGAAGATCGCACCAACCATGTCCGATTGGTATTGAAGAAGCTCTGTGGCTTGCGGGTTATCGCCAAGTTGGAAAAGTCGTCTTTCGCCCAACCTCAAGTCGAATTCTAGGCTACATCATTTCGGAGAGGGTCTATCCATGGACCCAAAGAAGATTCAAGCTTGATCGTTGATTGGCGGAAACCAACTACCGTTCGAGGCGTACAATGTTTCCTTGGTTTTGCCAACTTCTACCGAATCTTTATTGAAATTACCCTAAGATTCTTTGCTCCGTTGACCCGATTGACTTGCAAGGACAAGCTCGAGTGGTCTCTGACGACGAAGCTTTCGAGGTTTTGAAGAAGGCGTTTTCTGACAGCGCCTATTACCGCACATCACGATTTCAGTCGTTCTTCCTAGAAAGCGGATGCTTACGATTTTGCCCTTGGGGCGGTCCTTTCCGCGAAATCCGGCGGCGGCGGACGCCTCCATCTGTCGCGTTCGCTCGCGAAAATTTCTCTGCTTTGAGATCAATTACGAGATTCGCGACAAGAAGCTTTTAGCTATCGTCGACTCTTTCAAGAATGGCGTCACTTCCTTGAAGGTGCTTTCGATATCCGTCGCGATTCATACCGATCGCAAGAACCTTAAGTATTTCATATACGCGAGTCTTTGAATCGGTAAACAAGCCCGTTGGAGTATATCGTTGTCGCGATTCAACTTTGTAATCGCGTACCGTCCGGCTCTCAACAAATTCGTTACGATGCGCTTTCTAGGCGACATACCTTGCGCCTAAAAAAAGCGTCGACATCGACCAACAGAGAGGACTACCCTCATGAACTTGAGCAACTTGGCTCAAGACCGTGCACCACCACAATTTCGGTGGATGCATTTTTTTCTCGAAGATATCCGAGTAAGTTTACAATCGACCCTTTGGCCTCGAAAGTCAAAAGCAATCCTAGCGTCTCAATGTTGAAAATCTCCATGTCGGGACTCTCGAGTCACCAGTTCGGAGGTTATAGATTCGGAATCCCGAATCAACCGACTTCGATTTCGAGGCTTCGCGTCGTGTGAAACTCCCCAAGATGATGCGAGATCAAGATTCCGGTTTCGAGATGGGCTACAATATTATCGGGGACTACTCTATGTCGCGAAGGCCCATCTTACCGACTCAGTGCTCGAGTCTCGTGCGACTTTCCATCGGCGGGACACTTTGGTTACAACAAGACCATGGGGTACATTATCCAGAGACTTTTGGTGGCCTCAAATGTGGAAAACCGTGAAGGACTATGTCGCAGCGTGTGACATCATTCTAGATCCAAGATCCCTCGTCATCGGCCGTGCGGGTTCTTGGCCGTTGCGATTCGAAACCCCATGGACATCCGTATCCATGGATTTTATTGTGGACCTTCCAATGTCCAACACTTTTGATTCCATCTTCGTTGTTGTGGACGGTGACCAAGATGGCTCGCTCATTCCGTGCAACAAGGCGATTACTAGGAGAAAAAGCAAGCCAAGACTCTTTGTAGACAATGTCTACGAGACTCATGACCTCCCCAGCGACATCATTTCCGATCGTGGAGCGCAATTCACATCGAAGTTACGGCGGTCTTTGTTCAAGGTTAGGCGTGGAGATCAAGCTATCTTGACATACCATCCTCGGGCCAGCGGACAAACGAAGCGCGTCAATCAAGTGTTGGAAGCGTCTTGCGGTGCGCCATCAACTACGGCAAGACAATTGGGTGGAGTTGTTGCCGCTCGCCGAGTTTGCCTACAACAACGCGTTGCGGGGTCTCTCAGCGGACCCCTTTCTTTGCAAACTACGGTCATCATCCGGGATTGATCAATTCAATCTAAACATTTACGAGAAATCCGGTGCCCATGAGATCTTGCTACTCGATTATGCGATATCGAAGCGGATGAAGCGAGCCTCCTCGAAGCCCAAGAGCTTTGAGAAGATAAGCGGCGGCGGTCTCGTAAGGAACATCCAGCCATTTCTATTGGTGACAAGGTATAGCTCTGCGTCGAAATTTGAGGACTCGCCGGCCATCGACAAACTCGACTACCGTCGCCTTGGACCATTGCGGTGGTCAAACAAATCAACAAGGTGGCTTACGGTTGGAGTTCCGAAGCCTCTATGAAGATTCATCCAGGTTTTCTATATATCTCTCCTTGGCTGTCTGAGGAATCTACGTTACGGGACATGATTCAAGAACCTCCTCCACCCGTCGAGATGAAAGCGATGAAGAATTTGAAGTCTCGGAGGTTCTAGACTCTCGCATCCGCGTCGACAACTCGAATATCTTGTGCATTGGCGTAGCTACGACGTCGTGAAAAAGAACACGGGAGCTGCCTCAAACCTCAAGAACTCTCTGAGTTAATCCAAGAGTTTCATCGCCCGATACCCTCGAAAACCTAAAAGCGTTTAGGTTCAATGCATCTGAATCGCCGCGGCACCAAGTCTGTAAGTTTCTTCTAGTGCGGTGCAAATCGAGACTTTGAACCAAAGCGATGGGGAGTATCGGCAAGCGGCAACAGCGCTTGTCTGCTTCGATTTCTGACGGGCGAGGCCTTGAACTCGCGTCGGCGAAAATTTGGTAAGGCGCGGCGCCCACCCTCGCCGATGTCTCAAGTCGCCAACCACATGGTTTTATGCGGTCCGTTTGCTGCGTTCTACAGCGTATCGTAAACAACTCGCGACTTTCGTCGTCGCCGACATTCGATTTTCGCGGTATTCGTATCCGTATATTTACTCCTTTGTCTAGTCGTGAAACCCGCGTGAACATTCTCGTTTATGTTTTATTATTGGTTCGTGTGGGAACTCGTGGAACTCGTTCCTTGAAGGGGGTGATGTCGCGGACATGCCATCTTGGGTATTATCCCACGCATGAGTTTACCGTGATCGCCCCTCTTCTCAAAGATTTCCTAGATTCCGTATATTTTGCAAGTTCAAGTTTTTGGAAGGTTCTAGAACCTTCGAGTCTCAGCTTCCTCAAGCTTCCGTATAGCTCTAGTAGTTTCGAAGCCTCGAAGCTTCCGGATAGTTCTAGTAGTTTCCGGAAGGTTCTCTAAGCTTCCGGAAAGTTCCATAAGGATCAATTGTTTCCGGAAGGTTTCATAAACTTCCGGAGGTTTCCTTGACCTTCCTAGATTCGGAAGCTCCACGAGTCTCGGAAGGTTCCATAGGAGCTTCTAGGACCTTACTGCGGAAGTTTCTTCTAGCCTAGTATATATAGAGAGTTGAAGGTCGTTGTTCTTGCTCTCTTCAACACATTGATTGTATCTATTCCTCCTCTTATCAATATTCGTTCTTCTTGTCTTCCTTCTAGTATCATCTTGAGTCTTACGTGAAGAATCTCCTCACTTTTAGTCTTTCTTGGTTCCCATTTAAGGTCTCCCTCAGTCTGTGCGAGTCTTGTCTTTGAGTTGCCGTCCATGATTTGAAGAGAGTCGCTAACTTGGCGTTCTTGTCCGTGAGATTCTACGTTTAGTATTTTCTAGAAGTTCTGTCTTAGGGTTTTCATGAGAGTTTTGCATGGACTTGAATCGACTTCCTTTATCTCCAAGTCTGTTGTTCTAAAAATGCGTTTTCTCTTTAGATCAAAGAGTGAACTAAGAGATATTTTTATCCGACGGAGGAGTGAAGAATTCTATTTGAACCTCTTGAGATCGCCTCTTCCGGTCATTATCCTAGAGTCTGCGGCGGAAATCTTTGTTACTTCATCTACTTGTGAATCTCCAGGCTTTTCTAATCCAAGATGGGCGGCGTTTCAAATCTCGAGATGGTCGCCTTGATCGACAACTACTGACAAGAGAATGCCAACATCGACATGCCGTGGAACAACACCAAGCGACTCTCGCTCAAGTCGCGTGGCGCCCCGCATTGCAAACCAAGTGTCGCATCCACAAGCACCTAAGGAGCCTCGATTGAGCTTGCGGACAAGTTTGATGGAGATCGCGCGAAGCTTCGAGATTTTGTGAATCAAATTCGGCTCGTCTTCCGTCTCAACCTCAAAGATCTCAGCGGAAGAAATACAAGTCGGATTCATCGGGACCTTCTCGCTGGAACGCGTTATCGTGGTTCTCATCTTTGTTGGAGAAAAACTCTCCGCTCTTGTGCCGTGGTGAGGTTTTGGAAGAAGCTGGGCGAGAACGTTTGGAGAAAGGGATCGAGCGCAGTAGCGGCTGCAAAACTCCGTTCCCTACAACAACGTTCGCGTCGGCTTGACCTCGTTGCGAGTTTCAACAAATTTCTTGTGACCTTGATTGGAGCGATCGGCTCTCATCGCTATGTTTCGATGGGGACTTCGTGGCGATATCAAGACCTTGTTCTTGAACTTGCTAAAGCCAACGGCGTTATCGGAGGCTATTACTCAAGCAATCATTGCGACAACCGATTGTTTGGCGCGCAAGAAGCGGCGATTGCTCTTTGGATCGTGTCGAGCCGACTCTGCGACTCCATCTCGCCAGGACGCCACTCAACACTTGACGGTAGAATCCATGCAAATCGACTCTTGAAAGGTCAAGAAGTTATCCGAAGAAGAGAAAGAAACGGCGTCGTAGAGAACATCTATGCTTGTCTTGTGGAGAAAAATACCACGGTGGAGGAGCGCCTGTTAAACTCAGGAGATCGAAGCCGCACAAATTTCGTGGTACTATAAGTGCTTGTGAAGCGGAACCACGGGGAGTTCATGTCGGAAAGCGACGACGGCCGGCCCGGATGATAAGGACCGTGCGGTGACAAGTGTTTCTCGTCGTCGAGGTCCTATCTTATCCTCACGAACCCTCTCGATGTTTTAATATCCGCTTATAATAGATTTCCATCGCATAGTATAAAGGTTAAAGCTTTGTTAGATCGGGGGAGCTTCCGCTTGTTTTATTGATAGAGACCTTGTCAAGCGTCGCAACACTGCCCTACGATTCTAAAAAATATCCCGTATCGGTAAGGTCATTGACGGTGGGCGCTGATTTCGAGGAGATGTTACCCTCTGAAACTAAGCCTTTGAGTATTATCTTAGAAGGACACCAAAATCTTTGTAGTATTTAATATCATTAGCTCTCCTTCTAATCCTCTTGTCTTAGGTCTCTCTTGGTTAGAAATGGTCAATCAAATATAGATTGGAAGATACGAAAACTTACATATCAAACTATAGCTCCTATTTCCCTTCACAACATCCTAAGAATAACCTACGGTCTTGCCTTTCCCAAGCCCAAAGTCCTCGGTCAAAACTCCGCTCATGGTCGGTGCCCGAGCCTTTATGAGAGGCTGCGAGGGCGGGAATATGTTTGCAATTTATGCAATTCCGTCATCACAACATATCCAGGACTAGCTCAAACTACGGTGAGTATGAAGAATTTTCGGACGTGTTCGAGAAGAAGAATCTTGTGCGCCCTCAACACCGACCCTTTGATTGTGGCATCGAGCTTCAAGAAGATGCGCAACCACCATTTGGCCCGATCTGGTCTTTCGCGAGCAGATTTCTTTGCATTACTAGAATACCTTGATGAAAATCTTGCAAAGAATTTCATCCGACACTCAAATCGCTGCGGAGCTCCTATTCTATTCGTCAAGAAGAAGGGCGGTTCCCTTCGGATGTGCGTCGACTACGCGGCACGAACAAGGTTACAATCGAAATCGGTATCCATTGCCGCTCATCTCAAGGACTCCTTGACCAACTCGGTCAAGCAAAGATCTACACCAAGATCGATCTTCGTGGAGCGTACAACCTCGTGCGTATCGAGGAAGGTGGCGAGTGGAAGCGCATTCGAGCGAGGTATGGACATTTCGAATACAATGTTATGCCTTTTGGTGGTCTTACCAGCGCGCTGCCATCTTCCAACACTTAATGAGCGGCGTGTTCGAGAGTTCTGAGCGACTTTGTTGTTTTGCTACCTCGACGACATATTGGTGTTCTCAAGAATGAAGAAGATCGCACCAACCATGTCCGATTGGTATTGAAGAAGCTCTGTTTGCGGGTTTATCGCCAAGTTGGAAAAGTCGTCTTTCGCCCAACCTCAAGTCGAATTCTAGGCTACATCATTTCGGAGAGGTCTATCCATGGACCCAAAGAAGATTCAAGCGATCGTTGATTGGCGGAAACCAACTACCGTTCGAGGCGTACAATGTTTCCTTGGTTTTGCCAACTTCTACCGAATCTTTATTGAAATTACCCTAAGATTCTTTGCTCCGTTGGCCGATTGACTTGCGAGGACAAGCTCGAGTGGTCTCTGAAGCGACGCGAAGCTTCGAGGTTTTGAAGAAGGCGTTTGACGGCGGCGCCTATTCTCGCACATCACGATTTCAGTCGTTCTTTGCAAAGCGGATGCTTTGATTTTGCCCTTGGGGCGGTCCTTTCGCAATCCGGCGGCGGCGGACGCCTCCATCTGTCGCGTTCGCTCGCGAAAATTTCTTCTTCTTTGAGATCAATTACGAGATTGCGACAAGAAGCTTTTAGCTATCGTCGACTCTTTCCAAGAATGGCGTCACTTCCTTGAAGGTCTTTCGATATCCGTCGCGATTCATACCGATCGCAAGAACCTTAAGTATTTCATATACGCGAGTCTTTGAATCGTCGACAAGCCCGTTGGAGTATATCGTTGTCGCGATTCAACTTTTTGTAATCGCGTACCGTCCCGGCTCTCAACAAATTCGTTACGATGCACTTTCTAGGCGAACATACCTTGCGCCTAAAGAAAGCGTCGACATACGACCAACAGAGGACTACCCTCATCAAACTTGAGCAACTTCATTTCAAGACCGTGCGCCCACAATTTCGGTGGATGCATTTTTTCTCGAAGATATCCGAGTAAGTTTACAATCGACCCTTTGGCCTCGAAAGTCAAAGCAATCCTAGCGTCTCAATGTTGAAGAATCTCCATGTCGGGACTCTCAAGTCTCAGTTCGGAGGTTATAGATTCGGAATCCCGAATCAACCGACTTCGATTTCGAGGCTTCAGCGTCGTGTGAAACTCCCAAGATGATGCGGATCAAGATTCCGGTTTCGAGATGGGCTACAATATTATCGGGGACTACTCTATGTCGCGAAGGCCCCATCCGACTCAGTGCTCCGGTCTCGTGCGACTTTCCGTCGGCGGGACACTTTGGTTACAACAAGACCATGGGGTTTATTATCCAGAGACTTTTGGTGGCCTCAAATGTGGAAAACCGTGAAGGACTATGTCGCAGCGTGTGACATACATTCTAGATCCAAGATCCCTCGTCATCGGCCGTGCGGGTTCTTGGCCGTTGCGATTCGAAACCCCATGGACATCCGTATCCATGGATTTTATTGTGGACCTTCCAATGTCCAACACTTTTGATTCCATCTTCGTTGTTGTGGACGGTGACCAAGATGGCTCGCTTCATTCCGTGCAACAAGGCGATTACCGGAGAAAAAGCAGCCAAGACTCTTTGTAGACAATGTCTACGAGACTCGCAACCTCCAGCGACATCATTTCCGATCGTGGGGCGCAATTCGCATCGAAGTTACTGGCGGTCTTTGTTCAAGATTCAG
This sequence comes from Bryum argenteum, assembly GCA_037043015.1. Classification (NCBI taxonomy): domain Eukaryota; kingdom Viridiplantae; phylum Streptophyta; class Bryopsida; order Bryales; family Bryaceae; genus Bryum; species Bryum argenteum. The sequence continues at coordinate 19,692,361 of CM073321.1, forward strand.
GCGTGGAGATCAAGCTATCTTGACATACCATCCTCGGCCAGCGGACAAACCGAGCGCGTCAATCAAGTGTTGGAAGCGTGCTTGCGGTGCACCATCAACTACCGACAAGACAATTGGGTGGAGTTGTTGCCGCTCGCCGAGTTTGCCTACAACAACGCGTTGCGGTCTCTCAGCGGACCCCTTTCTTTGCAAACTACGGTCATCATAAAGGATTGATCAATTCAATCTAAACATTTACGAGAATCCCGGTGCCCGCGAGATCTTGCTACTCGATTATGCGATATCGAAGCGGATGAAGCGAGCCTCCTCGAAGCCCAAGAGCGCTGAGAAGAAGATAAGCGGCGGTCTCGTAAGGAACATCCAGCCATTTCTATTGGTGACAAGGTATAGCTCTGCGTCGAAATTTGAGGACTCGCCGGCCATCGACAAACTCGACTACCGTCGCCTTGGACCATTCGCGGTGGTCAAACAAATCAACAAGGTGGCTTACGGTTGGAGTTACCGGCCTCTATGAAGATTCATCCGATTTTCTATGTATCTCTCCTTGAGGCTGTCTGAGGAATCTCGTTACGGACATGATTCAAGAACCTCCTCACCGTCGAGATGAAAAGCGATGAAGAATTTGAAGTCTCGGAGGTTCTAGACTCTCGCATCCGCGTCGACAACTCGAATATCTTGTGCATTGGCGTAGCTCGACGTCGTGAAAAGAACGGGGAGCTGCCTCAAACCTCAAGAACTCTCTGAGTTAATCCAAGAGTTTCATCGCCCGATACCCTCGAAAACCTAAAAGCGTTTAGGTTCAATGCATCGAATCGCCGCGGCACCAAGTCTGTAAGTTTCTTCTTAGTGCGGTGCAAATCGAGACTTTGAACCAAAGCGATGGGGAGTATCGGCAAGCGGCAGCAGCGCTTGTCTAGCTTTCGATTTCGAGGCGAGGCCTTGAACTCGCGTCGGCGAAAATTTGGTAAGGCGCGGCGCCACCTCGCCGATGTCTCAAGTCGCCAACCGCATGGTTTTATGCGGTCCGTTGCTGCGTTCTACGCGTATCGTAAACAACTCGCGACTTTCCGCCGTCGCGCGCCGACATTCGATTTTCGCGGTATTCGTATCCGTATATTTACTCCTTTGTCTAGTCGTGAAACCCGCGTGAACATTCTCGTTTTATGTTTTATTATTGGTTCGTGTGGGAACTCGTGGAACTCGTTCCTTGAAGGGGGTGATGTCGCGGACATGCCATCTTGGGTATTATCCCACCCCATGAGTTTACCGTGATCGACCCCTCTTACTCAAAGATTTCCTAGATTCCGTATATTTTGCAAGTTCAAGTTTTTGGAAGGTTCTAGAACCTTCCCCGAGTCTCAGCTTCCTCAAGCTTCCGTATAGCTCTAGTAGTTTCGAAGCCTCGAAGCTTCCGGATAGTTCTAGTAGTTTCGGAAGGTTCTCTAAGCTTCCGGAAAGTTCCATAAGGATCAATTGTTTCGGAAGGTTTCATAAACTTCCGGAAGGTTCCTTGACCTTCCTAGATTCGGAAGCTCCCACGAGTCTCGGAAGGTTCCATAGGAGCTTCTAGGACCTTACTGCGGAAGTTTCTTCTAGCCTAGTATATATAGAGAGTTGAAGGTCGTTGTTCTTGCTCTCTTCAACTTGATTGTATCTATTCCTCCTCTTATCAATATTCGTTCTTCTTGTCTTCCTTCTAGTATCATCTTGAGTCTTCTTGTGAAGAATCTCCTCACTTTTAGTCTTTCTTGGTTCCCATTTAAGGTCTCCCTCAGTGTGTGAGCGAGTCTTGTCTTTGAGTTGCCGTCCATGAGTTTGAAGAGAGTCGCTAACCGCGTTCTTGTCCGTGAGATTCTACGTTTAGTATTTTCTAGAAGTTACTGTCTTAGGGTTTTCATGAGAGTTTTGCATGGACTTGAATCGACTTCCTTTATCTCCAAGTCTGTTGTTCTAAAAATGCGTTTTCTCTTTAGATCAAAGAGTGAACTAAGAGATATTTTTATCAAGACGGAGGAGTGAAGAATTCTATTTGAACCTCTTGAGATCGCCTCTTCCGGTCATTATCCTAAGTCTGCGGCGGAAATCTTTGTTACTTCATCTACTTGTGAATCTCCAGGCTTTTCTAATCCAAGATGGGCGGCGTTTCAAATCTCGAGATGGTCGCCTTGATCGACAACTCTGACAAGAGAATGCCAACATCGACATGCCGTGGAACAACGCCAAGCGACTCTCGCTCAAGTCGCGCGCGGCCCGCATTTGCAAACCAAGTGTCGCATCCACAAGCACCTAAGGAGCCTCGATTGAGCTTGCGGACAAGTTTGATGGAGATCGCACGAAGCTTCGAGATTTTGTGAATCAAATTCGGCTCGTCTTCCGTCTCAACCTCAAAGATCTCAGCGGAAGAAATACAAGTCGGATTCGCCGGGACCTTGCTCGGCTGGAACCGCGTTATCGTGGTTCTCATCTTTGTTGTTGGAGAAAAACTCTCCGCTCTTGACAAGCCGTGACGAGTTTTGGAAGAAGCTGGGCGAGCGTTTGGAGAAAGGGATCGAGCCGCAGTAGCGGCTGCAAAACTCCGTTCCCTACAACAACGTTCGCGTCGACTTGACCCTCGTTGCGAGTTTCAACAAATTTCTTGTGACCTTGATTGGAGCGATCGGCTCTCATCGCTATGTTTCGATGGGGACTTCGTGGCGATATCAAGACCTTGTTCTTGAACTTGCTAAAGCCAACTTGGCGTTATCGGAGGCTATTACTCAAGCAATCATTGCGACAACCGATTGTTTGGCGGCAAGAAGCGGCGATTGCTCTTTGGATCGTGTCGAGCCGACTCTGCGACTCCATCTCTTGGGACGCCACTCACTCACACTTGACGGTAGAATCCATGCAAATCGACTCTTCAAAGGTCAAGAAGTTATCGAAGAAGAGAAAGAAACGGCGTCGTAGAGAACATCTATGCTTATCTTGTGGAGAAAAATACCGGTGGTGGAGGAGCGCCTGTTAAACTCGGAGATCGAAGCCGCACAAATTTCGTGGTACTATAAGTGCTTGTGTGCGCGAACACGGGGAGTTCATGTCGGGAAAGCGACAACGGCCCGGCCAGCGATAAGGACCGTGCGGTGACAAGTGTTTCTACGTCGTGAGGTCCTATCTTATCCTACGAACCCTCTCGATGTTTTAATATCCGCTTATAATAGATTTCCATCGCATAGTATAAAGGTTAAAGCTTTGTTAGATTCGGGAGCTTCCGCTTGTTTTATTGATAGAGACCTTGTCAAGCAAACGTCATACTTTGCCTACGATTCTAAAAAATATCCCGTATCGGTAAGGTCATTGTGGTGGGCGGCGATTTCGAGGAGATGTTACCCTCGAAACTAAGCCTTTGAGTATTATCTTAGAAGGACACTTTGAAATCTTGTAGTATTTAATATCATTAGCTCTCCTTCTAATCCTCTTGTCTTAGGTCTCTCTTGGTTAGAAATGGTCAATCAAATATAGATTGGAAGATACGAAAACTTACATATCAAACTATAGCTCCCTATTTCCCTTCACAACATCCTAAGAATAACCTACGGTCTTGCCTTTCCCAAGCCCAAAGTCCTCGGTCAAAACTCCGCTCGTGGTCGGTGCCGAGCCTTTATGAGGGCGCAAGGGCGGGAATATGTTTGCAATTTATGCAATTCCGTCATCGCAACATATCAAGGACCGCTCAAACTACGGTGAGTATGAAGAATTTTTGGGTGAATTCGAGAAGAAGAATCTTGACACACTTCCTCAACACCGACCCTTTGATTGTGGCATCGAGCTTCAAGAAGATGCGCAACCACCATTTGGCCCGATCTACGGTCTTTCGCGAGCGAGCTTCTTTGCATTACTAGAATACCTTGATGAAAATCTTGCAAAGAATTTCATCCGACACTCAAATCGCTGCGGAGCTCCTATTCTATTCGTCAAGAAGAAGGGCGGTTCCCTTCGGATGTGTCGTCGACTACGCGGCACGAACAAGGTTACAATCGAGAATCGGTATCCATTGCCGCTCATCTCGGGACTCCTTGACCAACTCGGTCAAGCAAAGATCTACACCAAGATCGATCTTCGTGGGGCGTACAACCTCGTGCGTATCGAGGAAGGTGGCGAGTGGAAGGCGCATTCGAGCGAGGTATGGACATTTCGAATACAATGTTATGCCTTTTGGTCTTACCAGCGCGCTGCCATCTTCCAACACTTAATGAGCGGCGTGTTCGAGAGTTCGCGAGCGACTTTGTTGTTTGCTACCTCGACGACATATTGGTGTTCTCCAAGAATGAAGAAGATCGCACCAACCATGTCCGATTGGTATTGAAGAAGCTCTGTGGCTTGCGGGTTATCGCCAAGTTGGAAAAGTCGTCTTTCACCAACCTCAAGTCGAATTCTAGGCTACATCATTTCGGGAAGGTCTATCCATGGACCCAAAGAAGATTCAAGCTATCGTTGATTGGCGGAAACCAACTACCGTTCGAGGCGTACAATGTTTCCTTGGTTTTGCCAACTTCTACCGAATCTTTATTGAAATTACCCTAAGATTCTTTGCTCCGTTGACCCGATTGACTTGCAAGGACAAGCTCGAGTGGTCTCTGACGACGAAGCTTTCGAGGTTTTGAAGAAGGCGTTCTGACGGCGGCGCCTATTCTCACACATCACGATTTCAGTCGTTCTTCTAAAGCGGATGCTTCGATTTTGCCCTTGGGCGGTCCTTTCGTCCAATCCGGCGGCGACGGACGCCTCCATCTGTCGCGTTCCGCTCGCGAAAATTTCTATTTCTTTGAGATCAATTACGAGATTCGCGACAAGAAGCTTTTAGCTATCGTCGACTCTTTCAAGAATGGCGTCACTTCCTTGAAGGTGCTCGATGTATCCGTCATGATTCATACCGATCGCAAGAACCTTAAGTATTTCATATATACAGAGAGTCTTTGAATCGTCGACAAAGCCCGTTGGAGTATATCGTTGTCGCGATTCAACTTTGTAATCGCGTACCGTCCCGGCTCTCAACAAATTCGTTACGATGCGCTTTCTAGGCGAACATACCTTGCGCCTAAAGAAAGCGTGCGACATACGACCAACAGAGGACTACCCTCGTGAACTTGAGCAACCCATTTCAAGACCGTGCGCCACCACAATTTCGGTGGATGCATTTTTTTTCGAAGATATCCGAGTAAGTTTACAATCGACCCTTTGGCCTCGAAAGTCAAGAGCAATCCTAGCGTCTCAATGTTGAAGAATCTCCATGTCGGGACTCTCAAGTCTCAGTTCGGAGGTTATAGATTCGGAATCCCGAATCAACCGACTTCGGTTCGAGGCTTCGCGTCGTGTGAAACTCCCCAAGATGATGCGAGATCAAGATTCGGTTTCGAGATGGGCTACAATATTATCGGGGACTACTCTATGTCCACGAAGGCCCATCTACCGACTCAGTGCTCCGGTCTCATGCGCGACTTTCCATCGGCGGGACACTTTGGTTACAACAAGACCATGGGTACATTATCCGAGAGACTTTTGGTGGCCTCAAATGTGGAAAACCGTGAAGGACTATGTCGCAGCGTGTGACATACATTCTAGATCCAAGATCCCTCGTCATCGGCCGTGCGGGTTTCTTGGCCGTTGCGATTCGAAACCCCATGGACATCCGTATCCATGGATTTTATTGTGGACCTTCCAATGTCCAACACTTTTGATTCCATCTTCGTTGTTGTGGACGGTGACCAAGATGGCTCGCTTCATTCCGTGCAACAAGGCGATTTACGGAGAAAAGCAGCCAAGACTCTTTGTAGACAATGTCTACTGAGACTCATGACCTCCCGCGACATCATTTCCGATCGTGGAGCGCAATTGCATCGAAGTTACAGCGGTCTTTGTTCAAGATGCAGGCGTGGAGATCAAGCTATCTTGACATACCATCCTCGGCCCGGCGGACAAACGAAGCGCGTCAATCAAGTGTTGGAAGCGTCTTGCGGTGCACCATCAACTACCGGCAAGACAATTGGGTGGAGTTGTTGCCGCTCGCCGAGTTTGCCTACAACAACGCGTTGCGGGGTCTCTCAGCGGACCCCTTTCTTTGCAAACTACGGTCATCATCCAAGGATTGATCAATTCAATCTAAACATTTACGAGAATCCCATTGCCCGAGATCTTGCTACTCGATTATGCGATATCGAAGCGAGATGAAAGCGAGCCTCCTCGAAGCCCAAGAGCGCCGAGAAGATAAGCGCGGCGGTCTCGTAAGGAACATCCAGCCATTTCTATTGGTGACAAGGTATAGCTCTGCGTCGAAATTTGAGGACTCGCCGGCCATCGACAAACTCGACTACCGTCGCCTTGGACCATTGCGGTGGTCAAACAAATCAACAAGGTGGCTTACCGGTTGGAGTTACCGGCCTCTATGAAGATTCATCCGATTTTCTATGTATCTCTCCTTGGGCTGTCTGAGAATCTACGTTACGGACATGATTCAAGAACCTCCTCCGCGTCGAGATGAAGGCGATGAAGAATTTGAAGTCTCGGAGGTTCTAGACTCTCGCATCCGCGTCGACAACTCGAATATCTTGTGCATTGGCGTAGCTACGACGTCGTGAAAGAACACGGGAGCTGCCTCAAACCTCAAGAACTCTCTGAGTTAATCCAAGAGTTTCATCGCCGATACCCTCGAAAACCTAAAAGCGTTTAGGTTCAATGCATCTGAATCGCCGCCGCGGCACCAAGTCTGTAAGTTTCTTCTTAGTGCGGTGCAAATCGAGACTTTGAACCAAAAGCGATGGGGAGTATCGGAGCGGCGACAGCGCTTGTCTGCTTCGGTTTTTCTGGCGAGGCCTTGAACTCGCGTCGGCGAAAATTTGGTAAGGCGCGGCGCCACCTCGCCGATGTCTCAAGTCGCCAACCACATGGTTTTATGCGGTCCGTTGCTGCGTTCTACGGCGTATCGTAAACAACTCGCGACTTTCCGCCGTCGGCGCCGACATTCGATTTTCGCGGTATTCGTATCCGTATATTTACTCCTTTGTCTAGTCGTGAAACCGCGTGAACATTCTCGTTTATGTTTTATTATTGGTTCGTGTGGGAACTCGTGGAACTCGTTCCTTGAAGGGGGTGATGTCGCGGACATGCCATGCAGGTATTATCCCACCCCATGAGTTTACCGTGATCGACCCTCTTCTCAAAGATTTCCTAGATTCCGTATATTTTGCAAGTTCAAGTTTTTGGAAGGTTCTAGAACCTTCCCGAGTCTCAGCTTCCTCAAGCTTCCGTATAGCTCTAGTAGTTTTCGAAGCCTCGAAGCTTCCGGATAGTTCTAGTAGTTTCGGAAGGTTCTCTAAGCTTCCGGAAAGTTCCATAAGGATCAATTGTTTTCGGAAGGTTTCATAAACTTCCGGAAGGTTCCTTGACCTTCCTAGATTCGGAAGCTCCCACGAGTCTCGGAAGGTTCCATAGGAGCTTCTAGGACCTTACTGCGGAAGTTTCTTCTAGCCTAGTATATATAGAGAGTTGAAGGTCGTTGTTCTTTGCTCTCTTCAACCTTGATTGTATCTATTCCTCCTCTTATCAATATTCGTTCTTCTTGTCTTCCTTCTAGTATCATCTTGAGTCTTACGTGAAGAATCTCCTCACTTTTAGTCTTTCTTGGTTTCCCATTTAAGGTCTCCCTCAGTGTGTGAGTCTTGTCTTTGAGTTGCCGTCATGTGATTTGAAGAGAGTCGCTAACCACGTTCTTGTCCGTGAGATTCTCGTTTAGTATTTTCTAGAAGTTACTGTCTTAGGGGTTTTCATGAGAGTTTTTGCATGGACTTGAATCGACTTCCTTTATCTCCAAGTCTGTTGTTCTAAAAATGCGTTTTCTCTTTAGATCAAAGAGTGAACTAAGAGATATTTTTATCCGACGAGAGGAGTGAAGAATTCTATTTGAACCTCTTGAGATCGCCTCTTCCGGTCATTATCCTAAGTCTGCAGCGGAAATCTTTGTTACTTCATCTACTTGTGAATCTCCAGGCTTTTCTAATCCAAGATGGGCGGCGTTTCAAATCTCGAGATGGTCGCCTTGATCGACAACTTCTGACAAGAGAATGCCAACATCGACATGCCGTGGAACAACACCAAGCGACTCTCGCTCAAGTCGCGTGGCGACCCCATTTGCAAACCAAGTGTCGCATCCACAAGCACCTAAGGAGCCTCGATTGAGCTTGCGGACAAGTTTGATGGAGATCGCGCGAAGCTTGAGATTTTGTGAATCAAATTCGGCTCGTCTTCCGTCTCAACCTCAAAGATCTCAGCGGAAAAAATACAAGTCGGATTCATCGGGACCTTGCTCGCTGGAACGCGTTATCGTGGTTCTCATCTTTGTTGGAGAAAAACTCTCCGCTCTTGACAAGCCGTGACGAGTTTTGGAAGAAGCTGGGCGAGCGTTTGGAGAAAGGGATCGAGCGCAGTAGCGGTGCAAAACTCCGTTCCCTACAACAACGTTCGCGTCGACTTGACCTACGTTGCGAGTTTCAACAAATTTCTTGTGACCTTGATTGGAGCGATCGGCTCTCATCGCTATGTTTCGATGGGGACTTCGTGGCGATATCAAGACCTTGTTCTTGAACTTGCTAAAGCCAACGGCGTTATCGGAGGCTATTACTCAAGCAATCATTGCGACAACCGATTGTTTTGGCGGCAAAGCGGCGATTGCTCTTTGGATCGTGTCGAGCCGACTCTGCGACTCCATCTCGCCAGGCGCCACTCAACACTTGACGGTAGAATCCATGCAAATCGACTCTTCAAAGGTCAAGAAGTTATCCGAAGAAGAAGAGAAAAACGGCGTCGTAGAGAACATCTATGCTTATCTTGTGGAGAAAAATACCACGGTGGAGGAGCGCCTGTTAAACTCGAGAGATCGAAGCCGCACAAATTTCGTGGTACTATAAGTGCTTGTGAAGCGAGAACCACGGGGAGTTCATGTCGGAAAAGCGACAACGGCCGGCCAGCGGTAAGGACCGTGCGGTGACAAGTGTTTCTCGTCGTCGGGTCCTATCTTATCCTCACGAACCCTCTCGATGTTTTAATATCCGCTTATAATAGATTTCCATCCATAGTATAAAGGTTAAAGCTTTGTTAGATTCGGGAGCTTCCGCTTGTTTTATTGATAGAGACCTTGTCAAGCGTCATAACACTGCCTACGATTCTAAAAAATATCCCGTATCGGTAGAGGTCATTGTGGTGGGCGCGATTTCGAGGAGATGTTACCTACGAAACTAAGCCTTTGAGTATTATCTTAGAAGGACACCAAAGTACTGTAGTATTTAATATCATTAGCTCTCCTTCTAATCCTCTTGTCTTAGGTCTCTCTTGGTTAGAAATGGTCAATCCAAATATAGATTGGAAGATACGAAAACTTACATATCAAACTATAGCTCCCTATTTCCCTTCACAACATCCTAAGAATAACCTACAGTCTTGCCTTTCCCAAGCCCAAAGTCCTCAGGTCAAAACTCCGCTCATGGTCGGTCCCGAGCCTTTATGAGGGCTGCCAAGGGCGGGAATATGTTTGCAATTTATGCAATTCCGTCATCACAACATATCCAAGGACCGCTCAAACTACCGGTGAGTATGAAGAATTTTCAGGACGTGTTCGAGAAGAAGAATCTTTGACACACTTCCTCAACACCGACCCTTTGATTGTGGCATCGAGCTTCAAGAAGATGCGCAACCACCATTTGGCCCGATCTCTGGTCTTTGCGAGCGAGTTTCTTTGCATTACTAGAATACCTTGATGAAAATCTTGCAAAGAATTTCATCCGACACTCAAATCGCTGCGGAGCTCCTATTCTATTCGTCAAGAAGAAGGGCGGTTCCCTTCGGATGTGCGTCGACTACGCGGCACGAACAAGGTTACAATCGAGAATCGGTATCCATTGCCCGCTCATCTCGGGACTCCTTGACCAAGCTCGGTCAAGCAAAGATCTACACCAAGATCGATCTTCGTGGAGCGTACAACCTCGTGCGTATCGAGGAAGGTGACGAGTGGAAGGCGCATTCGAGCGAGGTATGGACATTTCGAATACAATGTTATGCCTTTTGGTCTTACCAGCGCGCTGCCATCTTCAACACTTAATGAGCGGCGTGTTCGAGTTCTGAGCGACTTTGTTGTTTGCTACCTCGACGACATATTGGTGTTCTCCAAGAATGAAGAAGATCGCACCAACCATGTCCGATTGGTATTGAAGAAGCTCTGTATTTTGCCGGGTTATCGCCAAGTTGGAAAAGTCGTCTTTCACCAACCTCAAGTCAATTCTAGGCTACATCATTTCGGGAGAGGGTCTATCCATGGACCCAAAGAAGATTCAAGCGATCGTTGATTGGCGGAAACCAACTACCGTTCGAGGGCGTACAATGTTTCCTTGGTTTTGCCAACTTCTACCGAATCTTTATTGAAATTACCCTAAGATTCTTTGCTCCGTTTTGGCCGATTGACTTGCAAGGACAAGCTCGAGTGGTCTCTGAGAAGACGAAGCTTCGAGGTTTTGAAGAAGGCGTTCTGACAGCGCCTATTCGCACATCACGATTTCAGTCGTTCTTCCTAGCAAAGCGGATGCTTGATTTTGCCCTTGGGCGGTCCTTTCGCAATCCGGCGGCGACGGACGCCTCCATCTGTCGCGTTCGCTCGCGAAAATTTCTTCTTCTTTGAGATCAATTACGAGATTCGCGACAAGAAGCTTTTAGCTATCGTCGACTCTTTCAAGAATGGCGTCACTTCCTTGAAGGTGCTCGGTATCCCGTCGCGATTCATACCGATCACAAGAACCTTAAGTATTTCATATACGCGAGTCTTTGAATCGTCGACAAGCCCGTTGGAGTATATCGTTGTCGCGATTCAACTTTGTAATCGCGTACCGTCCGGCTCTCAACAAATTCGTTACGATGCGCTTTCTAGGCGAAGCATACCTTGCGCCTAAAGAAAGCGTCGACATACGACCAGCAGAGAGGACTACCCTCATCAAACTTGAGCAACTTCATTTCAAGACCGTGCGCACCCCACAATTTCGGTGGATGCATTTTTCTCGAAGATATCCGAGTAAGTTTACAATCGACCCTTTGGCCTCGAAAGTCAAGAGCAATCCTAGCGTCTCCAATGTTGAAGAATCTCCATGTCGGGACTCTCAAGTCTCAGTTCGGAGGTTATAGATTCGGAATCCCGAATCAACCGACTTCGGTTCGCGAGGCTTTCGCGTCGTGTGAAACTCCCCAAGATGATGAGATCAAGATTCCGGTTTCGAGATGGGCTACAATATTATCGGGGACTCTCTATGTCGCGAAGGCCCATCCGACTCAGTGCTTCCGGTCTCGGCACGACTTTCCATCGGCGGGACACTTTGGTTACAACAAGACCATGGGTACATTATCCGAGAGACTTTTGGTGGCCTCAAATGTGGAAAACCGTGAAGGACTATGTCGCAGCGTGTGACATCATTCTAGATCCAAGATCCCTCGTCATCGGCCGTGCGGGTTCTTGGCCGTTGCCGATTCGAAACCCCATGGACATCCGTATCCATGGATTTTATTGTGGACCTTCCAATGTCCAACACTTTTGATTCCATCTTCGTTGTTGTGGACGGTGACCAAGATGGCTCGCTTCATTCCGTGCAACAAGGCGATTCCGGAGAAAAAGCAGCAAGACTCTTTGTAGACAATGTCTCTGAGACTCATGACCTCCCCAGCGACATCATTTCCGATCGTGGGCGCAATTCACATCGAAGTTACAGCGGTCTTTGTTCAAGATGCAGGCGTGGAGATCAAGCTATCTTGACATACCATCCTCGGGCCAGCGGACAAACCGGCGCGTCAATCAAGTGTTGGAAGCGTCTTGCGGTGCACCATCAACTACCGGCAAGACAATTGGGTGGAGTTGTTGCCGCTCGCCGAGTTTGCCTACAACAACGCGTTGCGGGGTCTCTCAGCGGACCCCTTTCTTTGCAAACTACGGTCATCATCCCGGGATTGATCAATTCAATCTAAACATTTACGAGAATCCAGTGCCCATGAGATCTTGCTACTCGATTATGCGATATCGAGAAGCGATGAAGCGAGCCTCCTCGAAGCCCAAAGAGCGCGAGAAGATAAAGCGGCGGTCTCGTAAGGAACATCCAGCCATTTCTATTGGTGACAAGGTATAGCTCTGCGTCGAAATTTGAGGACTCGCCGGCCATCGACAAACTCGACTACCGTCGCCTTGGACCATTGCGGTGGTCAAACAAATCAACAAGGTGGCTTACCGGTTGGAGTTACCGGCCTCTATGAAGATTCATCCGATTTTTTATGTATCTCTCTTGAGGCTGTCTGAGGAATCTACGTTACGGACATGATTCAAGAACCTCCTCCACCGATCGAGATGAAGGCGATGAAGAATTTGAAGTCTCGGAGGTTCTAGACTCTCGCATCCGCGTCGACAACTCGAATATCTTGCATTGGCGTAGCTACGACGTCGTGAAAAGAACACGGGAGCTGCCTCAAACCTCAAGAACTCTCTGAGTTAATCCAAGAGTTTCATCGCCGATACCCTCGAAAACCTAAAAGCGTTTAGGTTCAATGCATCGAATCGCCGCGGCGGCCAAGTCTGTAAGTTTCTTCTTAGTGCGGTGCAAATGCGAGACTTTGAACCAAAGCGATGGGGGTATCGGCAAGCGACGGCAGCGCTTGTCTGCTTCGGTTTTCTGAGGCGAGGCCTTGAACTCGCGTCGGCGAAAATTTGGTAAGGCGCGGCGCCACCTCGCCGATGTCTCAAGTCGCCAACCACATGGTTTTTATGCGGTCCGTTGCTGCGTTCTACGGCGTATCGTAAACAACTCGCGACTTTTCGCGTCGTCAGCGCCGACATTCGATTTTCGCGGTATTCGTATCCCGTATATTTACTCCTTTGTCTAGTCGTGAAACCCGCGTGAACATTCTCGTTTATGTTTATTATTGGTTCGTGTGGGAACTCGTGGAACTCGTTCCTTGAAGGGGGTGATGTCGCGGACATGCCATCTTTGGGTATTATCCCCACCCCATGAGTTTACCGTGATCGACCCTCTTCTCAAAGATTTCCTAGATTCCGTATATTTTGCAAGTTCAAGTTTTTGGAAGGTTCTAGAACCTTCCCGAGTCTCAGCTTCCTCAAGCTTCCGTATAGCTCTAGTAGTTTTCGAAGCCTCGAAGCTTCCGGATAGTTCTAGTAGTTTCCGGAAGGTTCTCTAAGCTTCCGGAAAGTTCCATAAGGATCAATTGTTTTCGGAAGGTTTCATAAACTTCCGGAAGGTTCCTTGACCTTCCTAGATTCGGAAGCTCCACGAGTCTCGGAAGGTTCCATAGGAGCTTCTAGGACCTTACTACTACGGAAGTTTCTTCTAGCCTAGTATATATAGAGAGTTGAAGGTCGTTGTTCTTGCTCTCTTCAACACTTGATTGTATCTATTCCTCCTCTTATCAATATTCGTTCTTCTTGTCTTCCTTCTAGTATCATCTTGAGTCTTACGTGAAGAATCTCCTCACTTTTAGTCTTTCTTGGTTCCCATTTAAGGTCTCCCCTCAGTGCAGTGCGAGTCTTGTCTTTGAGTTGCCGTCCATATGATTTGAAGAGAGTCGCTAACTTGGCGTTCTTGTCCGTGAGATTCTACGTTTAGTATTTTTCTAGAAGTTCTGTCTTAGGGTTTTCATGAGAGTTTTGCATGGACTTGAATCGACTTCCTTTATCTCCAAGTCTGTTGTTCTAAAAATGCGTTTTCTCTTTAGATCAAAGAGTGAACTAAGAGATATTTTTATCAAGACAGAGGAGTGAAGAATTCTATTTGAACCTCTTGAGATCGCCTCTTCCGGTCATTATCCCTAGAGTCTGCGGCGGAAATCTTTGTTACTTCATCTCTTGTGAATCTCCAGGCTTTTCTAATCCAAGATGGGCGGCGTTTCAAATCTCGAGATGGTCGCCTTGATACGACAACTTCTGACAAGAGAATGCCAACATACGACATGCCATGGAACAACACCAAGCGACTCTCGCTCAAGTCGCGTGGCGACCCCCATTGCAAACCAAGTGTCGCATCCACAAGCACCTAAGGAGCCTCGATTGAGCTTGCGGACAAGTTTGATGGAGATCGCACGAAGCTTCGAGATTTTGTGAATCAAATTCGGCTCGTCTTCCGTCTCAACCTCAAAGATACTCAACGGAAGAAATACAAGTCGGATTCATCGGGACCTTGCTCGGCTGGAACCGCGTTATCGTGGTTCTCATCTTTGTTGGAGAAAAACTCTCCGCTCTTGACAAGCCGTGACGGTTTTGGAAGAAGCTGGGCGAGCGTTTGGAGAAAGGGATCGAGCCCTGGTAGCGGCGCAAAACTCCGTTCCCTACAACAAGCGTTCGCGTCGGCTTGACCTACGTTGCGAGTTTCAACAAATTTCTTGTGACCTTGATTGGAGCGATCGGCTCTCAATCACTATGTTTCGATGGGGACTTCGTGGCGATATCAAGACCTTGTTCTTGAACTTGCTAAAGCCAACGCGTTATCGGAGGCTATTACTCAAGCAATCATTGCGACAACCGATTGTTTGGCGGGCAAAGCGGCGATTGCTCTTTGGATCGTGTCGAGCCGACTCTACGGCTCCATCTCGCGGACGCCACTCAACAGCCGACGGTAGAATCCATGCAAATCGACTCTTCAAAGGTCAAGAAGTTATCGAAGAAGAGAAAAAAACGGCGTCGTAGAGAACATCTATGCTTATCTTGTGGAGAAAAATACCACGGTGGAGGAAGCGCCTGTTAAACTCAGAGATCGAAGCCGCACAAATTTCGTGGTACTATAAGTGCTTGTGAAGCGAGAACACGGGGAGTTCATGTCGGAAAGCGACAACGGCCGGTTGATGTAAGGACCGTGCGGTGACAAGTGTTTTCGTCGTCAGGTCCTATCTTATCCTACGAACCCTCTCGATGTTTTAATATCCGCTTATAATAGATTTCCATCCGCATAGTATAAAGGTTAAAGCTTTGTTAGATTCGGGAGCTTCCGCTTGTTTTATTGATAGAGACCTTGTCAAACGTCATAACCTGCCTCGATTTCTAAAAAATATCCCGTATCGTAGAGGTCATTTGTGGTGGGCATTGATTTCGGGAGATGTTACCTCGAAACTAAGCCTTTGAGTATTATCTTAGAAGGACACAAAAAAATCTTGTAGTATTTAATATCATTAGCTCTCCTTCTAATCCTCTTGTCTTAGGTCTCTCTTGGTTAGAAATGGTCAATCCAAATATAGATTGGAAGATACGAAAACTTACATATCAAACTATAGCTCCCTATTTCCCTTCACAACATCCTAAGAATAACCTACTGGTCTTGCCTTTCCCAAGCCCAAAGTCCTCGGTCAAAACTCCGCTCATGGTCGGTGCCGAGCCTTTATGAGGGCTGCCAGGGCGGGAATATGTTTGCAATTTATGCAATTCCGTCATCACAACATATATCAAGGACGCTCAAACTACGGTGAGTATGAAGAATTTTCGGACGAATTCGAGAAGAAGAATCTTTGACACACTTCCTCAACACCGACCCTTTGATTGTGGCATCGAGCTTCAAGAAGATGCACAACCACCATTTGGCCCGATCTCTGGTCTTTCGCGAGCGAGTTTCTTTGCATTACTAGAATACCTTGATGAAAATCTTGCAAAGAATTTCATCCGACACTCAAATCGCTGCGGAGCTCCTATTCTATTCGTCAAGAAGAAGGGCGGTTCCCTTCGGATGTGCGTCGACTACGCGGCTGAACAAGGTTACAATCGAGAATCGGTATCCATTGCCGCTCATCTCAAGGACTCCTTGACCAACTCGGTCAAGCAAAGATCTACACCAAGATCGATCTTCGTGGAGCGTACAACCTCGTGCGTATCGAGGAAGGTGACGAGTGGAAGGCGCATTCGAGCGAGGTATGGACATTTCGAATACAATGTTATGCCTTTTGGTCTTACCAGCGCTGCCATCTTCCAACACTTAATGAGCGGCGTGTTCGAGAGTTCTGAGCGACTTTGTTGTTTGCTACCTCGACGACATATTGGTGTTCTCCAAGAATGAAGAAGATCGCACCAACCATGTCCGATTGGTATTGAAGAAGCTCTGTTTTGCGGGTTATCGCCAAGTTGGAAAAGTCGTCTTTCACCAACCTCAAGTCGAATTCTAGGCTACATCATTTCGGAGAGGGTCTATCCATGGACCCAAAGAAGATTCAAGCGATCGTTGATTGGCGGAAACCAACTACCGTTAAAGGGCGTACAATGTTTCTTGGTTTTGCCAACTTCTACCGAATCTTTATTGAAATTACCCTAAGATTCTTTTGCTCCGTTGGCCGATTGACTTGCAAGGACAAGCTCGAGTGGTCTCTGACGACGAAAGCTTCGAGGTTTTGAAGAAGGCGTTCTGGCGGCGCCTATTCTCACACATCATCACGATTTCGAAGTCGTTCTTTAGAAAGCGGATGCTTCGATTTTGCCCTTGGGGCGGTCCTTTCACAATCCGGCGGCGGACGGACGCCTCCATCTGTCGCGTTCCGCTCGCGAAATTTTCTGCTTCTTGAGATCAATTACGAGATTTACGACAAGAAGCTTTTAGCTATCGTCGACTCTTTCAAGAATGGCGTCACTTCCTTGAAGGTGCTCGATATCCCGTCGCGATTCATACCGATCACAAGAACCTTAAGTATTTCATATACGCGAGTCTTTGAATCGTCGACAAGCCCGTTGGAGTATATCGTTGTCGCGATTCAACTTTGTAATCGCGTACCGTCCCGGCTCTCAACAAATTCGTTCGATGCACTTTCTAGGCGAACATACCTTGCGCCTAAAGAAAGCGATCGACATACGACCAACGGAGGACTACCCTCATCAAACTTGAGCAACTTGACTCAAGACCGTCGCACCACAATTTCGGTGGATGCATTTTTTCTCGAAGATATCCGAGTAAGTTTACAATCGACCCTTTGGCCTCGAAAGTCAAGAGCAATCCTAGCGTCTCCAATGTTGAAGAATCTCCATGTCGGGACTCTCAAGTCTCAGTTCGGAGGTTATAGATTCGGAATCCCGAATCAACCAGCGACTTCGATTCGCGAGGCTTCGCGTCGTGTGAAACTCCCCAAGATGATGCGGATCAAGATTCGGTTTCGAGATGGGCTACAATATTATCGGGGACTACTCTATGTCGCGAAGGCCCATCACCGACTCAGTGCTCGGTCTCGTGCGACTTTCCATCGGCGGGACACTTTGGTTACAACAAGACCATGGAGTACATTATCCGAGAGACTTTTGGTGGCCTCAAATGTGGAAAACCGTGAAGGACTATGTCACAGCGTGTGACATCTGTTCTAGATCCAAGATCCCTCGTCATCGGCCGTGCGGGTTCTTCGGCCGTTGCCGATTCGAAACCCCATGGACATCCATATCCATGGATTTTATTGTGGACCTTCCAATGTCCAACACTTTTGATTCCATCTTCGTTGTTGTGGACGGTGACCAAGATGGCTCACTTCATTCCGTGCAACAAGGCGATTCCGGAGAAAAAGCAGCAAGACTCTTTGTAGACAATGTCTCTGAGACTCCGCAACCTCCCAGCGACATCATTTCCGATCGTGGAGCGCAATTCACATCGAAGTTACGGCGAGTCTTTGTTCAAGATTAGGCGTGGAGATCAAGCTATCTTGACATACCATCCTCGGGGCGACGGACAAACGAAGCGCGTCAATCAAGTGTTGGAAGCGTCTTGCGGTGCACCATCAACTACCGGCAAGACAATTGGGTGGAGTTGTTGCCGCTCGCCGAGTTTGCCTACAACAACACGTTGCAGGGGTCTACTCAACAGACCCCTTTCTTTGCAAACTACGGTCATCATCCCAGGATTGATCAATTCAATCTAAACATTTACGAGAATCCGGTGCCCGCGAGATCTTGCTACTCGATTGTCTGATATCCAGAAGCAGATGAAGCAGAGCCTCCTCGAAGCCCAAGAGCACCAGAAGATAAACGCTGACAGGTCTCGTAAGGAACATCCAGCCATTTCTATTGGTGACAAGGTATGGCTACTGCGTCGAAATTTGAGGACTCGCCGGCCATCTGACAAACTCGACTACCGTCGCCTTGGACCATTCACAGTGGTCAAACAAATCAACAAGGTGGCTTTACGGTTGGGTTGCAGCCTCTATGAAGATTCATCCGGTTTTCTATGTATCTCTCCTTGGCCGTACAAGAATCTACGTTACGGACATGATTCAAGAACCTCCTCCACCGTCGAGATGAAAGGCGATGAAGAATTTGAAGTCTCGGAGGTTCTAGACTCTCGCATCCCCGTCGACAACTCGAATATCTTGTGCATTGGCATGGCTACGACGTCGTGAAAAGAACACGGGAGCTGCCTCAAACCTCAAGAACTCTCTGAGTTAATCCAAGAGTTTCATCGCCCGATACCCTCGAAAACCTAAAAGCGTTTAGGTTCAATGCATCTGAATCGCCGCGGCACCAAGTCTGTAAGTTTCTTCTTAGTGCGGTGCAAATCGAGACTTTGAACCAAAAGCGATGGGAAGTATCGGCAGGCGGCAACAGCGCTTGTCTAGCTTCGATTTCGGGGCGAGGCCTTGAACTCGCGTCGGCGAAAATTTGGTAAAGCGCGGCGCCACCTCGCCGATGTCTCAAGTCGCCAACCACATGGTTTTATGCGGTCCGTTGCTGCGTTCTACGCGTATCGTAAACAACTCGCGACTTTCGCCGTCAGCGCCGACATTCGATTTTCGCGGTATTCGTATCCGTATATTTACTCTTTGTGTCTAGTCGTGAAAACCGCGTGAACATTCTCGTTTTATGTTTTATTATTGGTTCGTGTGGGAACTCGTGGAACTCGTTCCTTGAAGGGGGTGATGTCGCGGACATGCCATCTTGGGTATTATCCACCCATGAGTTTACCGTGATCAGCCCCTCTTCTCAAAGATTTCCTAGATTCCGTATATTTTGCAAGTTCAAGTTTTTGGAAGGTTCTAGAACCTTCCACGAGTCTCAGCTTCCTCAAGCTTCCGTATAGCTCTAGTAGTTTCGGAAGCCTCGAAGCTTCCGGATAGTTCTAGTAGTTTCCGGAAGGTTCTCTAAGCTTCCGGAAAGTTCCATAAGGATCAATTGTTTTCGGAAGGTTTCATAAACTTCCGGAAGGTTCTTGACCTTCCTAGATTCGGAAGCTCCACGAGTCTCGGAAGGTTCCATAGGAGCTTCTAGGACCTTACTCGGAAGTTTCTTCTAGCCTAGTATATATAGAGAGTTGAAGGTCGTTGTTCTTCGCTCTCTTCAACTTGATTGTATCTATTCCTCCTCTTATCAATATTCGTTCTTCTTGTCTTCCTTCTAGTATCATCTTGAGTCTTTGTGAAGAATCTCCTCACTTTTAGTCTTTCTTGGTTTCCCATTTAAGGTCTCCCCTCAATTCTGTGCCGAGTCTTGTCTTTGAGTTGCCGTCCATATGATTTGAAGAGAGTCACTAACCACGTTCTTGTCCGTGAGATTCTACGTTTAGTATTTTTCTAGAAGTTCTGTCTTAGGGTTTTCATGAGAGTTTTTGCATGGACTTGAATCGACTTCCTTTATCTCCAAGTCCTGTTGTTCTAAAAATGCGTTTTCTCTTTAGATCAAAGAGTGAACTAAGAGATATTTTTATCCGACAGAGGAGTGAAGAATTCTATTTGAACCTCTTGAGATCGCCTCTTCCGGTCATTATCCCTAAGTCACGGCGGAAATCTTTGTTACTTCATCTACTTGTGAATCTCCAGGCTTTTCTAATCCAAGATGGGCGGCGTTTCAAATCTCGAGATGGTCGCCTTGATACGACAACTACTGACAAGAGAATGCCAACATACGACATGCCATGGAACAACACCAAGCGACTCTCGCTCAAGTCGCGTGGCGGCCCGCATTTGCAAACCAAGTGTCGCATCCACAAGCACCTAAGGAGCCTCGATTGAGCTTGCGGACAAGTTTGATGGAGATCGCACGAAGCTTCGAGATTTTGTGAATCAAATTCGGCTCGTCTTCCGTCTCCAACCTCAAAGATACTCAACGGAAGAAATACAAGTCGGATTCATCGGGACCTTGCTCGGCTGGAACCGCGTTATCGTGGTTCTCATCTTTGTTGGAGAAAAACTCTCCACTCTTGACAAGCCGTGACCGTTTTTGGAAGAAGCTAGGGGCGAACGTTTGGAGAAAGGGATCGAGCCCTGGTAGCGGCTGCAAAACTCCGTTCCCTACAACAACGTTCGCGTCGACTTGACCTACGTTGCGAGTTTCAACAAATTTCTTGTGACCTTGATTGGAGCGATCGGCTCTCATCACTATGTTTCGATGGGGACTTCGTGGCGATATCAAACCTTGTTCTTGAACTTGCTAAAGCCCAACGCGTTATCGGAGGCTATTATTACTCAAGCAATCATTGCGACAACCGATTGTTTGCTTGGCGGCAAAAGCGACGATTGCTCTTTGGATCGTATCGAGCCGACTACACAGCTCCATCTCGCCAGGACACCACTCAACACTTCGACGGTAGAATCCATGCAAATCGACTCTTCAAAGGTCAAGAAGTTATCCGAAGAAGAGAAAAACGGCGTCGTAGAGAACATCTATGCTTGTCTTGTGGAGAAAAATACCACGGTGGAGAGGAGCGCCTGTTAAACTCCAGAGATCGAAGCCGCACAAATTTCGTGGTACTATAAGTGCTTGTGAAGCGAGAACCACGGGAGTTCATGTCGGGAAAGCGACAACGGCCAGCCAGCGGTAAGGACCGTGCGGTGACAAGTGTTTCTCGTCATCGGGTCCTATCTTATCCTACGAACCCTCTCGATGTTTTAATATCCCGCTTATAATAGATTTCCATCCGCATAGTATAAAGGTTAAAGCTTTGTTAGATTCGGGAGCTTCCGCTTGTTTTATTGATAGAGACCTTGTCAAACGTCATAACAACTTGCCTACGGTTCTAAAAAATATCCCGTATCGGTAGAGGTCATTGTGTAGGGGCGATTTCAGGAGATGTTACCCTACGAAACTAAGCCTTTGAGTATTATCTTAGAAGGACACAAAAATCTTGTAGTATTTAATATCATTAGCTCTCCTTCTAATCCTCTTGTCTTAGGTCTCTCTTGGTTAGAAATGGTCAATCCAAATATAGATTGGAAGATACGAAAACTTACATATCAAACTATAGCTCCCTATTTCCCTTCACAACATCCTAAGAATAACCTACAGTCTTGCCTTTCCCAAGCCCAAAGTCCTCAGGTCAAAACTCCGCTCATGGTCGGTGCCCGAGCCTTTATGAGGGCTGCCAAGGACGGGAATATGTTTGCAATTTATGCAATTCCGTCATCACAACATATATCAAGGACCAGCTCAAACTACGGTGAGTATGAAGAATTTTCAGACGAATTCGAGAAGAAGAATGCTGACACACTTCCTCAACACCGACCCTTTGATTGTGGCATCGAGCTTCAAGAAGATGCACAACCACCATTTGGCCCGATCTACAGTCTTTCGCAGAACGAGCTTGCTGCATTACTAGAATACCTTGATGAAAATCTTGCAAAGAATTTCATCCGACACTCAAGTCGCTGCGGAGCTCCTATTCTATTCGTCAAGAAGAAGGGCGGTTCCCTTCGGATGTGCGTCGACTACAGCGGCACGAACAAGGTTACAATCAAGAATCGGTATCCATTGCCACTCATCTCGGGACTCCTTGACCAACTCGGTCAAGCAAAGATCTACACCAAGATCGATCTTCGTGGAGCGTACAACCTCGTACGTATCAAGGAAGGTGACGAGTGGAAGACTGCATTCCGAACGAGGTATGGACATTTCGAATACAATGTTATGCCTTTTGGTCTTACCAACGCGCTGCCATCTTCCAACACTTAATGAGCGGCGTGTTCGAGTTCTGAGCGACTTTGTTGTTTGCTACCTCGACGACATATTGGTGTTCTCCAAGAATGAAGAAGATCGCACCAACCATGTCCGATTGGTATTGAAGAAGCTCTGTGACTGCCGGGTTATACGCCAAGTTGGAAAAGTCGTCTTCCATCAACCTCAAGTCGAATTCTAGGCTACATCATTTCGGAGAGGGTCTATCCATGGACCCAAAGAAGATTCAAGCTTGATCGTTGATTGGCGGAAACCAACTACCGTTCGAGGCGTACAATGTTTCCTTGGTTTTGCCAACTTCTACCGAATCTTTATTGAAATTACCCTAAGATTGCTGCTCCGTTGACCCGATTGACTTGCAAGGACAAGCTCGAGTGGTCTCTGAGCGACGAAGCTTTCGAGGTTTTGAAGAAGGCGTTCTGAGCGCCTATTCTCACACATCACGATTTCGAAGTCGTTCTTCCTAGAAGCGGATGCTTCTGATTTTGCCCTTGGGCGGTCCTTTCACAATCCGGCGGCGACGGACGCCTCCATCTGTCGCGTTCCGCTCGCGAAAATTTTTCTGCTGCTTGAGATCAATTACGAGATTCACGACAAGAAGCTTTTAGCTATCGTCGACTCTTTCAAGAATGGCGTCACTTCCTTGAAGGTGCTCAGTATCCCGTCACAGTTCATACCGATCACAAGAACCTTAAGTATTTCATGTCTGCCAAGGTGCTGAATCGTCGACAAGCCCGTTGGAGTATATCGTTGTCGCGATTCAACTTTGTAATCACACGTACCGTCCCGGCTCTCAACAAATTCGTTCGATGCGCTTTCTAGGCGAACATACCTTGCGCCTAAAGAAAGCGTCGACATACGACCAACAGAGGACTACCCTCATCAAACTTGAGCAACTTCGGCTCAAGACCGTGCGCACCACAATTTCAGTGGATGCATTTTTTCTCGAAGATATCCGAGTAAGTTTACAATCTGACCCTTTGGCCTCGAAAGTCAAGAGCAATCCTAGCGTCTCCAATGTTGAAGAATCTCCATGTCGGGACTCTCAAGTCTCAGATTCAGAGGTTATAGATTCGGAATCCCCGAATCAACCCGACTTCGGTTCGAGCTTCCACGTCGTGTGAAACTCCCCAAGATGATGCAGATCCAAGATTCCAGTTTCGAGATGGGCTACAATATTATCAGGGACTACTCTATGTCCCTGAAGGCCCATGCCGACTCCGAGTGCTCCAGTCTCGACACGACTTTCCATCGGCAGGACACTTTGGTTACAACAAGACCATGGGTACATTATCCAGAGACTTTTGGTGGCCTCAAATGTGGAAAACCGTGAAGGACTATGTCACAACGTGTGACATCTGTTCTAGATCCAAGATCCCTCGTCATCGGCCGTACGGGTTGCTTCGGCCGTTGCCGATTCCAGAAACCCCATGGACATCCATATCCATGGATTTTATTGTGGACCTTCCAATGTCCAACACTTTTGATTCCATCTTCGTTGTTGTGGACCGGCTGACCAAGATGGCTCACTTCATTCCGTGCAACAAGACAGTTACCGGAGAAGAAACAGCAAGACTCTTTGTAGACAATGTCTACAGACTCCACGGCCTCCCCAACGACATCATTTCCGATCGTGGAACGCAATTCACATCGAAGTTCTGGCAGTCTTTGTTCAAGATTCTCGGCGTGGAGATCAAGCTATCTTCAGCATACCATCCTCAGACTGACGGACAAACCGAGCGCGTCAATCAAGTGTTGGAGCAGTACTTGCGGTGCACCATCAACTACCATCAAGACAATTGGGTGGAGTTGTTGCCGCTCGCCGAGTTTGCCTACAACAACACGTTGCAGGGGTCTACTCAACAGACCCCTTTCTTTGCAAACTACGGTCATCATCCCAGGATTGATCAATTCAATCTAAACATTTCCGAGAATCCGGTACCCATGAGATCTTGCTACTCGATTGTCTGATATCCAGAAGCAGATGAAGCAGAGCCTCCTCGAAGCCCAAGAGCACCAGAAGATAAACGCTGACAGGTCTCGTAAGGAACATCCAGCCATTTCTATTGGTGACAAGGTATGGCTACTGCGTCGAAATTTGAGGACTCGCCGGCCATCTGACAAACTCGACTACCGTCGCCTTGGACCATTCAAAGTGGTCAAACAAATCAACAAGGTGGCTTACCGGTTGGAGTTACCGGCTTCTATGAAGATTCATCCAGTTTTCCATGTATCTCTCCTTGAACCGTACAAAGAATCTACGTTACCGGGCAGGATTCAAGAACCTCCTCCACCGATCGAGATGAAAGGCGATGAAGAATTTGAAGTCTCGGAGGTTCTAGACTCTCGCATCCACCGTCGACAACTCGAATATCTTGTGCATTGGCAGGGCTACGACGTCAGCGAAAGAACCTGGGAGCCTGCCTCAAACCTCAAGAACTCTCCTGAGTTAATTCAAGAGTTCCATCGCCGATACCCTCGAAAACCTAAAAGCGTTTAGGTTCAATGCATCTGAATCGCCACCGGCACCAAGTCTGTAAGTTTCCTCTTGGTGCAGGTGCAGATGCAGAGACTTTGAACCAAAACGGTGGGGGTATCGACGAGGCGACGACGCACTTGTCTAGCTCAGTTTTACAGGGGCAGGCCTTCGAACTCACGTTGGCCGAAAATTTGGTAAGGCCGCGAGCGCCACCTCGCCGATGTCTCAAGTCGCCAACCACATGGTTTTATACCGGTCCGTCGCTTTGCGTTCTACCACGTATCTGTAAACAACTCACGACTTTCCGCCGCCAGCACCGACATTCGATTCTCACGGTATTCGTATCCCGTATATTTACTCTTTTTGTCTAGTCCACGTGAAACCCACGTGAACATTCTCGTTTTATGTTTTATTGGTTCGTGTGGGAACTCGTGGAACTCGTGGAACTCGTTCCTTGAAGGGGGGGTGATGTCACGGACATGCCATACAGGGTATTATCCACACCCCATGAGTTTACCGTGATCAGCCCTACTTCTGAAAGATTTCCTAGTTTCCGTATATTTTGCAAGTTCAAGTTTTTTGGAAGGTTCTAGAACCTTCCACTAGTTTCCGAAAGCTTCCTCAAGCTTCCGTATAGCTCTAGTAGTTTCCGGAAGCTTCCACAAGCTTCCAGATAGTTCTAGTAGTATCCGGAAGCTTCTCTAAGCTTCCGGAAGGTTCCATAAACTTCCGGAAGGTTCCGCTTGATCTTCCTAGATTCCGGAAGCTCCCACGAGTCTCCGGAAGGTTCCATAGGAGCTTCTAGGACCTTACTCCGGAAGTTTCTTCTAGCCTAGTATATATATATGCTTTTTTTAGATTGTATGGTTGTTGTTTTAAAAATGATGAAAATGCCACCATTGATCCATGGGGCCTTATTTTGAAGTAAAGGGTTACAATCTTTTTGATTTAATGTGCATTTCTTTTGTATGCTTGAGAGTGAAGACTATCGTACGACAAGTATGTAAAAATATATGTAATATTTTTCAAAACATTCAATGTAGTCATGTAGACAATAGAATCTCCAAATGCATTTGGAGTATAACAATAAAGTACTACAGTAAACTATAACTACAATTTCTATAATAAGTATAAGTTCTATGAACCTATGCTACATAAAGATGCCAAATTCAACTACTCATCAGGACCAGAGGATTGCTCATAATCGCTATCTCCCTTCACTTCAGCTCCACTAGATCCCGTAGGATCATATTCATAATCGCTTGGAACCTCCTCTTTGATCTTGGGTTTATTCTCTGGACATTGTATATTCCCATACTTATGCCAAGTATCAAATTCGGGGAGATTAATAGGGATCTTCGGTTTTTTAGGCGGAACAATTGGAACCGTTGCAGATTTCCGTTTATGCGACTTGGAAGTGCCAAGCATGTGCTGTAACCCCGTGGCAGTACGAAGAACATTGGCATTCTTTAAATACACGCCAACGGTACATCAGAGTCACTAGAGATGCTCCCATATTTGGCTCTTGAAAGGGATACTAAACCCTTAGACGATTTCTCCAAGGTTGTCGTAACCCTTGTAGTAGAGGGTTGAAATAAAGCGCGGGGAGTAGCATATTGATCAGATATTTGATCCTTACTACCGGATGCAATATTCTCCGCGACCGGATCAGAGCTCATAGTGCCCGCAGTTGTGTTGCACGCAGTGGTCTTCACATCTATCGCCTCCTTTTCCAACCGTAAACCAGTAGCGATAACAGGTACGACGTTATTTGATTTGTCCATGCCGCCTTGTGTCATTAACCGGGCTAGCAATTTGCTCATCATCTAGATCATCCGCTGAAAGACCATGAGCGATAAAATCACCATTAGCATCATGAACATTTGGAGCATCTTCATCATTTGAAGCGGGGAAGAAAGTCATATCATCATCTTCATCGCCAAATTCAAAAACATCATTGTCATCAGACTCTGATTCGTCCTCGACAGCTTCCTCATCATTCTCATGTACTTGGTCTTCCTCTAAATCCAAGTTCTCTCTGTAGCACCGCCCATCGTCACTCAACTTATCATTCGCGAGCAATTTCGAGTTGGAATATATGTAGACCAAGTCATCAGCTCTGCCCGGTAGTAACCGATTCTGTTTCTTGTCGTGAACATAAGAGTAGCTACTCCGATTGCATTCATGGTCGACGAGGACACGGTGCATGCTAGTATTCGCTTTGCAATTGGAGAGAGGAGCTCAAAGACAAGCACCTTCAAACTCCCACCATGCATGTGGAGCTAGTTTTTGAGTATTATTCTCCAAAGATGTCATGGAATGGTGGACCCCTTTACTCAAAC
This sequence comes from Bryum argenteum, assembly GCA_037043015.1. Taxonomy (NCBI): domain Eukaryota; kingdom Viridiplantae; phylum Streptophyta; class Bryopsida; order Bryales; family Bryaceae; genus Bryum; species Bryum argenteum. The sequence continues at coordinate 19,719,131 of CM073321.1, forward strand.
GCAAGAAATTCACTCACCACGTCAAAGATAATCCTCCGCGGGACATAATTTTTGTAAAACACGCTTGCAAGCTATTGTGAGATCGGGATCGTCAGCTAACTCTTGGTCGTGTAGTAAATAAGGATTTAAAAGTGCAGCCGCGCCATGTAAATCCGTTGTCATGAGCCGTTTCCGATGGTAAAACTCCTCTTTTGCGGTGGCCACCTCAAGTGGTTCCAATGAGATGGGCGGTGCATGCAAAGTATGGACATGTCTCTCAAGATCACGCATGATATGCCATGCCTTGCCCGTACTAGGAGCCTTGCCGTCGAATTCTCT
>CM073321.1:19719548-19762455 GCA_037043015.1 Bryum argenteum
GCCATAACAGCACGCTCAAAGATTGATGTCGCCACAATAAAGGAATATTTGCCAAGTTGCCGAAAGGTAGCTTGAGATTCATATACACAATGAGTTCTGCATATGGCATAAGGGGCAGTCTCCATCACTTCCATGGTGCTCTTGTGCAAGGCCTAATGCTTGACAATCGATGCGTGCGTGCATGTGACCGCAAACGACACGCTGATTGACATCAGCTTCCATGAACGCCATCCCTTACTTAAAGTAACGGTACCAAATTCTTCGAACAATGGTCGAAGTATCTCGTATCGCTCTCTCAACACTCCGGTCAAGCAAAGCGGCAAATGAGGGACTTGTCATTCACCATGGTAACAAATGGTTTCAGCCGCCATCGACCGAGGAACAAGCTTCAATGAATGAAATTTGCACTCTCACTTGATCAACAATAATTAACAAAGAGGTCAACTTTGATTCCACGATGCATAAAGTCTATGCTGGACGACAAAATATTACATGACGAAGGCTGCTGCAACAAGATATCAACGCAGGGGAAGTACCACCATATCGCTTCCGCAAGAGTGAGAGATTCTTTGAGAAGCATAATGTTTATGGAAGTCAAGCCACAGATTCCAGGTTTGATCATCATCGCAGCTGATAGCGTTTGACGACAAGCGATCGTCGTCGCTGAGCCCGCCATTCGTAGCGAGTAATTTAGCCGAAGATAAATCCATTGCAAGAACCGCCGTTATGATAATCTTGGCAGCAAAGTCGGTTGAAAGTACCACTACTTAAGTGCAAATGGAAGATTGCTTCGACAATGTCCTTCCTTCGACCGACAAGCTTGAGGCCACGAGAGTACTATAGGAACCACTATTCTACATTCAACATGACAACGCCAAGCCGCATCTAGATCCTTGTTCACTAGGCGATTCTTCGATGCTGCGCCGCGAAGAGCCCTAAAGGGCTTGACATCCGGGTCTACTGCTACCGCCAATACTCCCGGATTAATGTACTTGATCCGGGCTTTTTCAATGCAATTCAATTGCTCTAGTGACAAGTACATGTCTCACCACATCAACGGTCGATTTAGCTTAGTTGAAGGTCCGCCAGAAAGATTCAACAAGATCATGCATTTGAGGGTTAAACAATGTATTTCTTAACTTTGCAAAGACTATCTCAAATGCACACTAAAATTGGAAGGTGCAACTCGTGATATGCGTGCCAACAGATCGCAAGGCTAGGCATGCTCGAAGCTCGACAACTTCCTCAAGTCATCGGCCAGAGATCGCTGAACTTCTCATCAAGCAGCTTATGGTTCTTGGTGAGAAGCTTTAATCGCACTCATTGTCACATTCACTATAAAAGTTCTTCAAACTAAGATCGCCTAAGATTTGTAAGAGAGATCACTTCTTTAAGATGTCTCTGCTTGTCTGGCAAAAATACCGTGTAAGGTACGAAGATAAATTTGTCGTTTTCAAGATGTCTTCATGTAGGAGTGGCGTACATGACTCTGAAGACATTCAAAGATACATGGATGTTTTATGAGCCGTCTATTAAGATTATCGTGCTATAGATTGCTGAAATCGCCACATTGGCAAGTAATTCCAAGCCACCAAGTGAAAAATTTAAAGTTACCTAAGCCGACGGCATTTCCGGTACAAAGCATCCCGCTTGTAAGTTAGAAAACATGATAATAGGGCAATGGTTTGGAGGAGGACAAAAAAGAAACTTCATCCCTTTAAATACTCTTTGAAGTATATGTGCATTATAATCTTATTTAGTATGCCAACTAAGTCATATCAAAATAATGAATTTCATAATATTTATTTCATAATATAATCTTGTAATTTCAGATTTTTCTATTGGTCCAATTTTTGTAATAATATTTATATATTATAATCTTACTTCTCTTAAATATATATGATATAAACATTTGAAAAATATTTTAATAATAAATATTAATAAAATATTATAATAAAATCCAAAAATTACAAAATATTAAAACATTCAAGTATTATTATTCAATTATCATTTAATTAAAGTAAAATAATTTTGTTAGAAAATATAGTTATTTAAATATATACGTAATTTTTGCACAGCGCATTTAAGTAGAACGAAATTACCAGCAGATTATACATTAATTTTATATTTTATAAGCCGCTTACCTACATGGTAAACAAAGCTTCCATCGCTTCTGACGAGAGTACATGTCATACAATGATATAATAAGTCTACTGCAGTTATCTTCAGAGACATTCAAATAAAGATGTCTTATAAAAACATTTTGTGAAGACACAGCGTTACTTCTGGATGATTTTCATCGACTTTGAAGTTGTATTTACATGTAACTCGCTTAGGGTTTCTTCTACCGCTATCACGTTATAAGCCATAAGACTTAAGTTTGTAAGTACATAGTGAGAAGCCACACGAAGCTCATTTTTTGCCTTCTCTATTTTTTGAACGAGTTTGGCGTTGGTTGGCAATGCAGCTTGAGGCCAGGGTTTGCTTCTTCATGTAGTTTGGGTTTCATGTCGTCCAAGCAATAGTTAGGTCATGAGACCTTTAAGTGCAAGTAGAGTCAAAACTCATTTCCGCCTCTTTTAGTTTTTCTAAAGAATTAGTGTCGTGCTAAAGTGTAGAGCATTTCAAAATTGTTTCCATTCGTAATAAAATTATTGTCATAAGTACAATAAAAGAATAGTAGTTGTAGAGAGAGCCATGAAACTTGAGAGCTACTACATTTCAAAAGAATCACGTACATGAAACCTTGTGGACTTGTAGAATTTAATTTGTTGTGCGAGTTGAAACCCTAAAACTTGTTAAGCATGACAGAAACTCTCTACGACTTACAATATGGCACTCGCTTTGTTGCGGAAAAACTTTGAAGCTTGATTACTTCGTGAAGTTGATAACTCCGAAAATGTCATCGATTTCATTTATCGATAATGTCTCCGCACGGATGAAACTTCTTAGAGCATGCTTACATGTAAGCATGCTCTAAAAGTCCGCTGCATCATAAGCCGCGTTTGATTGAATTCCCCGCTTGCAGGTGGATATGTAGGGGTCGAGGTCTCCTCGCACGCTGGTAAGGAAAGCTTAAAGAACACATGAACATCGTGCATGCACCTTACATGCACACAGCACGGACGCCGCATCGCACATCTTACGACATGTCACATACGTACTTGAGCCTCGTGAACGTTTCTAATAGAATCTAAGGCTAATCTTTACCCTCGGATTTACCCCGTCGCCACGCCGCATCCTGACGCCAAGTCGCCATCAGCTGCATGTAATACCAAAGAATACGGCCTTCACGCATCCGGGCCACACGTAGGATCGGGACTTGGCGCATATGCCATCGTTGGGGACCGCCGGCGGTCGCTTTGGCCGACCGGGTACGCTTTCTTCTCGACCGGGCATGCGCCTACTTATCGATTTGACGATTTATCGCCTGTGTCGACTCAACGATCGCTTCGATGAGCTGATCGACGCTTCGCCTAGGGCGCATCAAATGATACAGCTTTCACTTTTATCATCTTAGAAATATCATTGCAAAGCCAATACTAAAACTATCCTGGATCAAAATACTTCCAACTACAAAGATTGTGGGATGCATCTAAAGATCACACTTGTCTAAAACACATCATGCAAACACCTTTTTGATGTCACGTAATAGGCTTGCAATGGTAAAACATGCCAAATGTTTAAAACCCAAATAACAAATACTCCCTTCACTAAAATGCATGCCATTTTTTCATACTTAATCGTATGAGTCTGCAATTTTACTTACATAAACTAGACTTAATTTGGGACCCAACCCAAGTGATTTCGTCAAAAACGGAGTCCGAATGAAAAAGTTATGGCTCTTCAAAGTTCATGTCCTTCGCTCAAGAGGGTAGACCGCCGGTCGCCCTATGAGCTACATTCGCCCATCACTGGATCGGCGGTCGCCCTAGCGACCGACGCTCGCCCATCGGCAGATCGGCGGTCGCCCAGGGGCTAACGTCGGTCGCCTCATGGGCGATCGCTGGTCGACTGGGCGATCGCTTGTCGCTAAGGTGACCGCCGGGTCTGAGAAGGCGCATCGCCGGTCCGCCAAGGCGACTGGCCGGGTCAGATGACGCAAGCGCCGGGGTCCGGCCCTACGCGGCGCGGTCGCGAACCGTAGACTGAGCCAGACATGCCACGCGGGCGCCCACGTAGGATGCAACGCGGACAGGGTAAATCCAGCAAAAAAAAAGATTCTCAGAGATTCTATTAGACATTCTCGAGGCTCAATGTCCGTGACATGTCGTGGTCTGCTCTGACGTCCGTCTCGTTCAGCAAGACAACCCCGATGTTCATGTGTTCTTAAGCTTTCCTTACCACCGCACGGGACCTCGACCCTCATATCCACCTTACAAAACAGAATTCAATCAACACAATTACACGTACTTTTAGACATCTTCATAAACATGCTCTAAGACATCCGCAGACATCATCATGGAAATCACGACATTTTCGAAAAAGTTATCAACCACAAGTAATCAAGCTTCAAAGTTTTTTCCACAACAAAGCGATATTGTAAGTCATAGAGTTTCACATAACAAGTTTTAGGGTTTCTTCCACAACAAATTAAATTTTACAAGTCCTAGGGTTTCATGTACATGATGCTTTTGAAATGTAGTAGCTCTCAAGTTTCATGGCTCTTCTACAACTACTATTCTTTTATTGTACTTAACAATAATTTTATTCGAATGGAAACAATTTTGAAATGCTCTACACTTCCAACACTAATTCTTTAGAAAACTAAGGCGTAAATGAGTTTTGACTTACTTGCACTTAAAGGTCTCATGACCTAACTATTGCGGCGGCAACAAACCCAAACTACATGAAGAAGCAAACCCTAGCCTCTACACCGCAAACACAAACTCGTTCAAAAATGAAGGCAAAATGAGTCAGTGGGCTTCTACTTGTACTTAAACTTAAGTCTTGGCGACCTAACTATGGCGGAGAGCAGAAACCCTAGCGAGTTCCTTCGTTCATACACTAAAGTCGATGAAAATCATCCCGATAACACAATGTCTTCTAAAATGTTTTATAAGACATCTATTTGAATGTCTACGAAGACATCGTGATAGACATTATATCATTGTACGACATGTACTCGTCCGACGCTGGACTTTTGTTTACCATGTAGGTAAACAAACTATAAAATATAAAATTAATGACATATCCACATATAATTTCGTTCATAAACATGCAAAATTGCCGTATATATTTAAATAACTATATTTTCTAACAAAATTATTTTACTAATTAAATGATAATTGAATAATAATACTTGAATGTTTTAATATTTAATAATTTTTGATTTTATTATAATATTTTATTAATATTTATTATTAAATATTTTCAAATATTTATATCATATATATTTAAAAGTAAATTATAATATATAAATATTATTACAAAAATTGGACCAATGAAAAATCTGAAATTACAAGATTATATTATGAAATCATATTATGAAATTCATATTTTGATATTTTAGTTGTACTAAATAAGATTATAATGCACATATAACAAAAGAGTATTTAAAGGATGAAGTTTCTTTTTTTGTCCTCCTACAAACCGCCTATTATCATGTTTTCTTTTACAACCGGTTATTTTTGTACCCCCGCACGGTGAATCCTCTTTTAATTTTTCACTTGGTGAAACCGGAATTACTTGCCAATGTGGCGCTTCATGTCTAACACGATGTCTTAATAGACGGCTCATAAAACATCCATGTATCTTTGAATGTCTTCAAGTCATGCCACACTCCTACTTGAAGACATCTTCAAAACGACAAGTTATCTTCCCACCTTACAAGACATTTTGTAAGACAACAAGACATCTTAAAAGCGATCTACCCAAATCTTAAGACGCCTAAATTTGATGGTTTTTTTATGTTAATGTGATAATAGTACATTGCTTCTACCAACCACAAACGCGATCAAAAAGTTCACGATCTACACCGATGACTTGAGGAAGTTGTCCACCGAGCATGCCTAGCCTTGCCCCATCTCGTGGCACCTTATACGAGTTGCACCTTCCAATTTCCATTGTGCATTTGAGATAGCGCCGCAGTTAGAAATACATTGTTTAGCTTCTCATGCATGATCTTGTTGAATGCTTTCAATGTACCTTCAATAAGCTCATCAACCGTTGATGGAACATGCTCACGCTAGAGCAATTGAATTGCATTGAAAAAGCCAGATCCAAGACATTCAAGTCGGGATCACATGGCCGGGCACCGTAGACGGATGTCAAACCTTTGGCTCTTGCAAAGATCAAGGAATGCCTAGTCAAGAGGGATCTAGGTGCGGCTTGGCGTTGTCCCGTTGAATGTAGATAGTGGTTCCTATAGTACCGTGGCCTCAAACGCCGATCAAGGAAGGACATTGTCAAGAAGCATCTTCCATTTACACTTCCTTAGCGACTCAACCAGCTTTTGTAACCAAGTTATCCACAACCCGGTTCTTGTCGCTTATCTTCACTAATTCTTTCTTCACGAATGGCGACAGACCGATCTTGTCATCAAACATGCACTTGCGATGATGATCAAAACCTCGGTCTAGCAAGAACCTTCCATAAACATTATCTTCTCAAAGAATCTCTTACTCTTGCAAGAGCGCAATGGTGGTACTTCCCCTCGCTCGTGCATCGCTGCAACACCTTCGCCATGTAGTACCACGCCTCGTCAACATGGACTTTATGCATCATGGAATCAAAGTTGAACCCTCTTTCACCATTGTCATTGATCCGAGAGTGCAAATTTCATTCATTCAAGCTTGTTCTCTCAACCGCTGACGGCTTCACAACATTTGTATGGTGAATGATAAGTCCCTCATTTACCCTTTGTGACATGTTGTTGAACGGGGATAATAGATATCGCAGCCCATTGTTCAAGATTTGACCGCTACTCTAAGTGGGATGGCGACACCATAGGATCGATGTCATCACCAATACGCTTATGTCACATGCACCGCATCGATTGTCAACATTGGGCACAAGAGCACCATGGGTGATGGAGACTTGCCCCTATGCCATATGCAATTTCATTGTCTTGCTATGAATACCAAATCGCCAAAGAACTTCGCAAATATTCCTTTTCTTAATCGACCATCATCTTTGAGCATTGTTAGCAACGCTGATATAGTGCTTGACGTTGTTCATTGGTCGTTTACTCGCTTAAACAATCCTCGCCATTTATCGCATTCAGATAAAATGAGCTCGCTTTCAAAGCATTCCAAAATAAAAACACAAGATGCACAAGGAGTCAACCGACAACCTTCCAATGCCACAACATTCAATGTACAAACCACACCGTCAATGGCCATGAATCAAATGCGTAAGAAGAGACAAGTCAAAATTAATTAAATACGCATACAAACCCAATGTTGCAACCTTCCTCCTAGCCATAAAAGTGCCAACCGCTCTTTTTCCAAATGCTCGCTCGGGATTTCTCGAGCATTAGAAAATCCTCAAAATTTGAAAATCAAAAGTTCACAATGCAAAAACACGATAATGTATCATACCAAAACCAGTGACAACAAATACCAAATTTGACGCTCAGACATCAATGCAACCGCCTCAATGAGCACTAGTAGAAAAACAGCCGCTTTATCACGGTTTTCACGCTGCTACCAATGACGATACCCACACTATACCAAATTAGTGTAGTAATCACATCGAATTAAAAGTGATTTAGCGTTAAACCGCTTAACGCTCAGACGCCAAAATAACGCGAGTGTTGATTAAACGCCAACGCCCTTGACGGACGGTAACTTTTTGTACTCCTTTTTACCGTAAGGTAGAAAAGTTCGCTAAAAGTAGAAAGGCTCCACGCCAACGCCGCTTTTTTTAACGCGGTGGGCCTTCTTTCAACGTACCACATTTAATTGTCTTAAAAGAAACGTGAGAACATTGATAACGAAAATATGTGCGCCGACGTGATTTCATCATGTCTTCCTTGTTGACGCGGAGCTTAGGATTGACCGTTAAACCAAATTTGAAAGACTAGGGGGTCACAACATTGACACACGCGTTTCTTATGACGCCGGAGTGCGCTTAAATGGGTTAAAAACGTGAGAATATTGATGACATGCAATATGTGCGATGACGGGAATGCCTTGTGGCTTGATTTGTTGAAGTGGAGCTTAGGATTTGACTGGTCAAACCAAATTTGAGAGACTAGGGAGGGTCACAACATTGACGCACGGGTTTCTTGTGACGAGAAAAGCGTTTAAATGCGTTAAAAAACGTGAAAACATTGATGACTTAATATATGTGCGATGATGACGGAATGCCTTGTGGCTTGATTTGTCGATGTGGAGCTTAGGATTTAACCGTCAAACAAATCAAAGACTAGGGGAGTCGTTAACGCTGACGCCGCTTTTCCGACGTGAAGTGCTCAAATGCGTTAATAGAAACGTGAGAACATTTTATGACAATGAAGATGCCAACTTTCACGCAAGCGGATGCGCCAAATACTAAGCGCTTTAATAGTAATAATCGGCGTTAACATGCGCTATAAGAAACATGTTAACGCCCATGAACAAACGAGGGCTAGAATTCATGTCTATCCCGTGAAATGTCTAATCTCCTCGGGCCGATGTGTCGCTACCGTGAGGATTCGCCAGTACCCAATCGCCATCATCATCACCTAACTCGCTGCATCGACTTTCCTTCCCGCTTCCGCGAATGATCCGCTCACAATGAAGCTTGAATGTGAGGGGCTCTTCGCGCGCGCCTCCGTGTTAGTGGTTGATGGTGAAGGCAGTGAGCGTTGATTGTACTTCGCATTATCATGTTTTTCAAAGAAAGGCACGACCCCACGCCCGCTTTGAACATTCCGCCCGCAAAACCACTTTCCACGGCCCCGGGTTGTTCACAAAAAACACTTGCTGTGTGTGAATAGGGAACGCAAAAGAGTGAGGACCTAAAGGTAATATGCATTGATATGCGAAATTCATGGAGAGAAAACTATGCTGATCCCGCTTCATTGTTGGTGAAGTACCTTCCAGAATTCCTCTAACCCATGAACGGAGTAGAACAATAACACACGTGCGCCTATATTCTAATTCTAATATCTCTTCGATCCAGCCCACGTACTCCCCCGTCTCTCCCCCGCATTAGAGAGGAAGGTTGCATGCACTCCACTATCCATAGTTGCGCTTGAAGCTTCAAATCGAGCGGCAACGGAAGTGCATACCATGAGCCTTAGTAGCAATCAACGATGGAGGTCTAGACAAATCATATGTGGTTTTATCGACACGCCGCGAGCGTGTCCTCCGATCGGCTTCAACGGCTGTTGTCAACCAACGTGGAAATGGTTGCAAAGCCCGCAATCTCTCAGGAATGTCTGATGTATTTTGTCTCCTACGCCCACGCCGCGCATTGACGACTATGGCAGCTGCTCGCGTTTCTAGAATTCTCGCCCACGACGTATAACCTGTGTGTGCAATTATCAATAGTAAAGTGTGCAAGTAGTATTGTAGTAGCGCAAATCTCGTGACATATCTATTAATCGTGGTTTTATATGACGTTATATTGCGATTCAATTGACATTCCATTGCATTTTTATGACGTTACGCCACGCTTTTCATGACGTTAAATAACATGATATTTTTCGCTTTTACGACATTACACCACGTTTTAGATGACGGTACTTTTCAATAGACACATTAATCCACGTTTAGGAAAGTTAGCCTATAATTACAAAGAGTCACAAAATGCATTGGTCATGGTCGTATTGAATATGCGCACCTTTCGTAGCGCTTCAAGTGCGGCAGCTGCTTTTCACCACGGTTGTAATTCCAATCTCTGAGAGTGCGGGACATAGGGCGCCTTATTCCCTTGCCCTCCACCATTTCATCGTGCATTGCCTAGGCTTTGTTTGCATCCCACACTCTTCGAGACGTAGCGCCATAGCTGTTCCATATACTCTAAACAAGGCTGCCGCTTCTTCCATAGAATATGCCCGCACATGCAACCTTCCTCGGCTTACCATATGAACGCACATAGTCTTTTAGGGTCTTCATATATCGCTTCATTGGATACATCTAGCGGCTTTGAACTAGGGCCGCATAGAAAGAGCTCCTCTATGAGATGCACAAGTAGGTGCGTCATGATCACCATGGATCCTAGAGGGAACTCTCGCCAAGCATGCAAAGTGTGAGTGAAGCATCTTCGACATACTCTTTTCTCTTTAGACGCATTCATCGCGCCATTGCACAAGCTGCCTAAATACTCACGACCTCATAACCCACCAAATGGACATTTGCATTCATTTCAACATTCCGCAATGACAAGGGTAGCATCCGTATGTTGATGACAATTAAAAATTAATATCCAAAGAAACCATATCGGAATTTCGAACCCTTGAGATGGTTCACCTCGGGCGGGAAAACCCTTCCCGCAAGGTTTTGATTATTTACGCGCTGTTATATAATGCTTGTTTTATGTTTTACCCTTTTAGTTTCAAACCTCTGATATAGTAGAAAGTCTTGGAGTCCTATCGTTAATCCGGACTTGTTAGAATCAAAATCCTCAATGGTTTTAGTTCTAAAAAGTTAGAAAGTGGAAAAGGGGTTAGAAGACCGTGGATGAAATGTTGATGGATGTAGTGGAGTTGGTTTTCCCTACCATAGCTAGGTTGAGAGAGTGTGTGTCTCTCTCTCTCTCCCATGTGTGGGGGAAGAGGGGTGTGTGTGTGTGAAAGTTTTCTTAGGTTGAACTATGCAAAATTGAGTTGGGTGGTCTAATACAAAAAAAAAACTTGCAAGTAGGATGTGTGGATTCGTTGCATGGGTGTGAAGGGTAGGTTGGAGGAGAAGATAGAAGGGTTGGAGTTTTCAATTTGGGAGTGGCTGCTGACTTTGAAGGACAAGATCTCACGATTGACGAAGAATTGGGAGGCTTGCCTTAGAGATCTAGGAGCGTTGTCGAGTTTTCTTTCCAACAAGACCAAGCTTGCCCTCATTGGAGCAAGGACGAGGAAGAAATCGCGATTCTACCAAAGTACCCTTACTCGTGACGGCAGAGTTGGGGGGCCGACTTTGAAGGACGAGATCTTACAATTGACGAAGAATTAGGAGGCGTGCCTTAGAGATCTAGGAGCGTTGTCGAGTTTTCTTCCAACAAGACCAAGCTTGCCCTCATTGGAGCAAGGACAAGGGAGAAATCGCAATTCTACCAAAGTACCCTTACTGGTGACGGCAGAGTTGAAGGGTCGGCTTTGAAGGACGAGATCTCACGATTGGCAAGGAATTGAGGGGCGTGCCTTAGAGATCCAGGAGCATTGTCGAGTTTTCTTTCTAACGGGACCAAGCTCGCCCCCATTGGAGCAAGGACGAGGGAGAAATCGTCGTTCTACCGAAGGGACCTTACCGGTGGCGGCAGATTGAGGGAAGCCCCATTTCATCCTCCTTTGATGTGATTGTGACACTCTTGAGTAGCTAGATTGTGTGTGCAAGGACCCTAGTGGGGTTAGATGCATGAATGCTTTGGAAAATGGCAATTTGTTGCCCAAAACATGTTTGGGTTGGTACTTGATTTGGTGATGTTGTGTTATAGTTTCATGTATGAATGTGTGTTTTCTTTGCATATGCTGGTTTGATTGTCTTGTGTCACGATTTGAATTCGTGAGGGAACCGCGCGGAAGACCGCCCAAAATTCTCCAATTAACCCTAAAATTGTGTGAGCGGTGAGAATTGCATGTTTAGTTGATTGTTAGCACTCATATGTTGATTGGGTGCTTAGGCTTGAGGTAGAAGGTGCTTTGATGTGATTTGCAACCCCTTTTCAGCCCTAAATTGTGTGCTGACCTCTTAGTCCATATGTGTTTTAGAGGCCTTTGCTGCTCCTTTTGGTCATTTTGTGCCCATAATTGAGCCCTAGGCCCCGGGTGGTCAAATGAGGGTTATTTGAACCTCCTAGGAAGCTTGTTTGACTCAATTCATCACTGGAGCTACTTGTTTTGCATTAAATGGAGACTTGAGTTGAATGGTGGTGTCTCCTGAATCCAAACTAGAAATTGCATGTATGTATGAAGAGAGTGTCCATTGCTTGAAGGTCGTTTTGCTTGCACCCACCCCCACGGCCAAACTTGTGGCTTAAAACCGGGTCACCGGATTTAGGCTCACGTGCACTGTATTTTTTCATGTAGAATACCGCCTATACAAGTCTTCAGAGAAAGTGAGGGGCACACGCTAAGTCGGCAATCGACACATTAGACGCTGTGATAACGAATGAACCATAAGTTTAACGTGAAACGAAAAATTACCTACTGCATGAGGACGTGGAAGTCATGGGATTTCAGAAATCTTAGTCTTCTTTCGTTAACTTGTTTGTAAATTGCGCCAGCATAAGTTTTTGGAACCTTTGGTGATCCTATTACGGCAAGCATTTTTGTCTTTGCATGAGGAAGTAGGACATAAGGCGCATGCGGCATGAAAACCGCCTGTCTGATGCTTGTGTCCGTCTCGCCATAGATCGACTGACTTCCATATCTTTGTAGTCCATCCATCCTCGTGAATAACTGCCTCTCCAAACAACTTTTTTATTATATTTTCACAAATATTTTTCTCGCAGTGCATGACGTCCAGTGTGTGTCTGATATATGTGTGCACCACATAGAAGACCACGGTTGGAACTCTTCATTTGGATATCTCTCACGAGTGTGTAAAGTAACGCTCCTAAACAAGAATTAACGCTCCAAAATGTTAAATTAAACAAGCATATATATGAATTAACGTATAAACGGTCATTCGACACGCTCATTGGGACGATGCTCGATAACACAATATGACATTATAATAGTGTTTTGTGTGATGCTACACCACGTTATATCACGCTTGTCATGACGGTAGAGCATGTCATCTCAAGTTTTTCAAGACGGTACTTTACGCTTAACATGACGCGACATCTTTTTTTACATGACACTGCATTACGTTTGAGATGACGCTACATCGCGTTACTTAAGACGTTATAACACATCTTACAGAGTTTTAGAAAATGCTATATCGCATTATAGCACGATACGTCATGTTTCTCATACAAATATCACTTTTACTACTTGCAAGTACAATTTTGTTTAGCTGGGATGAAGAATAGAAGATTAAGACATGAAGCAAAGGTGGATTACAATAATTAAGGGCACTCACCTTCCAATACGGAAGAGAGAAAAGTATTGAAAGCCTCTTCACTCCATGCGTCCTCACAGATCGATTGATCGTCCCCGCCTTCCTCCCGAGGCTAGGTATGATGACTTTCTTGCGCAAAACCTCCGAACATCTTCGCCACTCATCCTCCAACTGGAAACCCCTAACTCTGGAAGCCCGTTGATCCGCAGGGGTCTATGACATTGATATGTTTCCAAGCTGGACTGTCCATAACGGTCTCCATGATGGTTTCATCATTGTCATTCTTGCGAACCTCTTGCTCCGAATGCCATTTGAAAGCTTTGCAATTGAAGGAGAGTTGTACATGCGCTTCAATCTTGGAATTAGACGAAAGTGTCTCACAACCTTCATCGGTGTTGTTTTTGTACCGTCTCGGTACCTTCTTTTTCCGCAGTTTTGACACGATTCTAGATCCGCATGATCTCCTCGAAACAAGACACACCCACGATGGACAAGCATGTATTATATTATATGCAAGTCCAATTGCCTCGCAAAGCATCCGCTTTGCTTTGTAATGTGTTGTGGGCAACACGTTTCCTTTTGGTAGTAGCTCCATCGACAGATATTGAAATAGCTCAATTATGAATACGTCGCTGACCGTATGCGTAGTGCACAATGTCATCAAAACAACCACTGCTGAAATTAGGCTCACAGAACTACTTGGATAGACTGGGTGCGATGCCTCCGCATACAGTAACTTCAAGGCCGGAAGTGTAGAATCGTAATTCTCGACGGATGTACTTTGGCATTCGGCATATTCTCGTAATCAAGTGTCTTCTCGTAACACTTCGCGGTTCGGGCGCGTCCTCAAACGCTTTTGGACGCCAGATGGGCCTTGTGCTTCATGTACTGCCTTCGGATAGAAATTCCACAAAATCTTCGTCCAAAATGCCGCTTGTCTCCTATCCATTTCTCGACATCAGATACCATGCTCCATTCTCCGGTACTTCCGAGGATCCTCCAATCATAGAGCGATTTAAGAATTGGTCACGCCCATAAGTTTTTTCGATGCCGTTATAGCGCACAGTAAACGTCGGCCTCCATGACAAGACTCGCATGGGCATGAGTGCATGACCACCTTGTTATAGGAACATCCCTAGTTGCCGCAAATTCATGTCGATGGATGATTTCTCCGTCGACTTCCATGTCGATGGATGATTTCTCCGCCGACTTCCATTTGCGCCCCGGGCCATTCTCGCACGCAAAGAAGACCAAGTTAGGAATTTTCTTCCATGGGCTTACCGATGTTCATATGCTTTTAATGACGTAACAATGTTACATGTTGTTTTACATGACGCTACATTGCGTTAACTCGCTTTTAAATGACGTTATATTACGATAACTAGTGTTTTAACCGACGTTATAGTACGTTTCACATGACAAAGCTTCGTGATCAATTGAAGTACCTTCCTGTTGCGACACAAACTTGCCAAACTTGGTAGGTGAAAGGGGTGCTTCACAAGATACGTGACAAGGTTTTGTCGATGCAAGCTCGAAGCCTCTGCCCAAGAAGTTAGCTTTAATGTCAATACAAATAGCGTCCTGGGGCCATTCTTGCATGCAAAGAAGACTGAAGTTAGGAATTTGCTTCCATGGGCTTATTGATGTTCATATGCGTTTCTAATGACGTAACAATGTTACATAGTGTTTCACATGACGCTACATGACGTTAACTCGCGTTTTTGTCTTTGCGCCACATTACGTTAAATGGTGTTTTAACTGACGTTATATCACGCTTCACATGACGAAGCTTCGTGATTTGCCTGACTACTTGCAGCAGCTTCAAAGAGTATCATGGAGCATGCACAATGACAAGTTGGCTGCCATTAAGTAGTTGTTCTTTGATGGTTGTGGATGACACGGATTGCAACATGATATAAGGACTCGCCAAAGAAAAGCCTCGCTTTCCTAAAGACAAAAATGGGATAGTACCTTTGAGTTTGATTAAAAACAAAGGAAGTTGATGAAAGGCACCTAAAAGGCTACAAAGGAATGGGGATTGCAAGGTAGCACAATACAAGATTTCATGTTGATCGGATGGCAAAGTAAAAACTAAATATCGAGAACACCACTTGTGCTACTAATCTAATAACCTTCTTTCAAGTTAAGTTATGTGGCGATTGAATTAACGCTCCAAAGGCAAAACGCGATATAACGTCATATCATGTTTCACAAAACATTAGACTTTGCCTCGACGCGATATAACGTTATATGACATTTCAAAAAAGAGTACATGACGCTCCATCACGGAAATAGGGTCAAATACATAATGACAAAGGGGAGGGTCACTACATGTGGTGAGGTACTTAAAGGCACTTATGGCGGCTACCTTGGCCATTAATTTGGCATATATGGAGGCGGCTAGAGTCACATTTCAGTATGCGCAGCTACGTGATGAGAGAGTCGCCAGGATAAAGAGCGAGGTAGCGCAGCGATTGAAGGAGGCAGGGTTTCAGGAAGACTCTGCAAATTTGTTGATCCAAACTTCGCATGCGGCTTCGTCCATCAAGTCATCTGCTGCTCCAACACGCAAGAGAGGTCGCAACAAACAGCGATCGGAGTCAAAGGAGGCAGACTTCGTTCCGAGGCAAAGCACAAGGCATCGAAGAGATTGCTTGTTCTACACGCCGATAGAGCAAGAAAAAGAACCTAAAATATTGCACGGCAAAGTTAACGTAAGTCCCACTTCAAAATCTGCTTGTTTTTGAGCTTGTTTTGATGTCTAGGTGTTTCGGCACAGAGTGTAAGGCTTAATTTAAAACCCCGATCGCCGCCATTTTCTTTTAGTATTTAGTACACACAACTTTCTAGGAATTACAAGGATTGCAGAAATGTAGTTCATCGCCCAACCTTCGGCTTTTTTGAAATGCAACCTTGCGTATTAGGTTACCTTGGTGAGGAAGTAACCTCACCACTCGGAAAGCGGTCCGGCAACACAATTGCGGCTTTTGTGTAGAGCCTAAACTTTGCGACCGCTGCATGTGACGGTGGAGCTCAAGTTAACCCTCACTGCGTCTCTAGAGTACCAGAACTTACCTAGATTTCTTGTAGCAGTGGCAGAGCGCTAGAAGTTGGAGCGGAAACCCTAATTTTTTTGTGACCAACCAGATGATGACGGCTTTGATGTTTTGTGTTCACAGATATTCAAGGAGAGCAAGGAAGTATTTAACGAGTCGCTGCAACGAGCTCCGAAGTTGCATTTTAGAAGGATTTTGGCTTCTCTAGAAGCGGTCTGAGCAGCTTTGCGTGGAAATTGTTTTACCATAATTAAAATGGACGAATCGGCAGACAATAGGCAAGCTCGAAAGAAGAGCAAGACCGATCGCCGCGCTGGAGACAAATTGATGGACCAAGAGGTCGGATCGCCAGCCCTCATGCTCCCAAGTCCATCCACAAAGAAATGTCGAATGCCATCTATTCACTTTATCTTCCCTTACACGTTAATTGGTGTAAAACCCGTGTTCGTGTGACTCGTGTATCGCTCCGTAGATTCCTGGGCTGACCAAGACAAGTAGTGCTAAAACAACCAAGCCCCAAACGCTTCTAGTACCAACGTATGCTTTAGCCTTGCATGGCAAGGGTATCCCTTTGCAAGAGGGGATGCACAAAGACTCTTTTCCTTATGTTTATCGTGGCGGAAACTTCCACACTTAGACTCTTCACACACACACACACTAAGGCACACATTACGTCCTCACAACTAATCCGTCCTATCCGTCCGAACTAGCAGGTCACGCAGGCCGTCCTGGTTACCCTATCACACTTACTACAATGACAGATTCCAAGAGCTCTGAATCCGGCTAGAAGACGTCTACACGTATTCTGGTCATGTATTGTGCTTGATCCGTCCTCTGAGACTAAAGAGGAACCCAAGTTCGTGGTACTGGAGGTCGGATTGAACCGCCTCACACACTCTACTCCTGCACCCTCCTGCATCGTAAAGTGTTTACCACATGCCAGCTCTCTCTCTCTCACACCTAGACCAGTTCAAGACACAAGGCACTCAAGAATACGCCCAACCCAACCTCAACTCCACAGAAATGATCTAACAAAAAATCCGGATTCCTAACTCCCAACTCATAACCCAACACAGTAGATCCGACTTTCCAAGCACTCGATTGAAAAGGAGACAGGGAAATGATCACACCAAATATGCGCATAAGAAGGTTCGATTAACACTCAAGCAAGGAATGTTTTAGGTGGCAAAAGTTCCACCTATTAGTACTTCTAAGTCAACGACTTAGAAACCTAATCGGATTATGTGCCGGCCTACAAGGCCTACTCCTCAAAAAGCGGCATGCATTCCCAAAAAGAAGATACTATATTGGCCTAGGCCGGATCCCAATCCGACCTCCTAACCCCGACCGTCCCCCTCCGATCGCCGACTTAATACGTATAACCTCCTCCTCCGCGAACTAACCACGTGCTTCGCCGCTTCAAAGGGCGTAGCTACGATACGCCCCGCTTCACTCTCTTGCTCAGATCGGTAATCACGCACTCGCCCTCGCCGGAGTTGGTCTCGCCCCCGCTCTTCGCCTCTTCTTCTTGGAGTGCTCAAGGCCGATGTCGTGAAGCTTCGGGCTCTAGGAGACTTCTCGTATTCCTCGGCCGTAAGCTTCCTCTTCGCGGTACGAGTAATCTTGGCCGAGAACTCGCCGACGGGTGCGCCCCTCCGTCTTCTTCACCTTCGATTTACCTTTGTGTCGGGTCGGATCGAGGGTCCAAAGATCCGCCCTCTCCTTCTTAAGCGGATCCGCCTCGAGTCTTGGCCGGGTAGAAGTGAAGGCCGGCATGACTACCTCCTTCATCTCGCCTCCCGACGGGCGCCGAGCAACACCTTGACCTCGGCATTGCTCTTCTCGACCTTCGCGCGACGCTCGCCGCCAAGAGAAACTTCCCGAAAGTTTCCGCCTTGAACACCTTCGACCAGTGATTCCGCCCGCATGTGCCCGCCTTCCCGCAGACGCCGGCCGGAGTCTCGTTGATCTTGAGAAGCTTCACGACCGCCTGCTCGCCGCGATTACGCCCCGCCGTCCGACCAAGAGTTCTTCCTCCTTCTTCTAACCGCCTCGCAAGCCATCTATTCTCCAGTGATTAGCTTTGTCACTTGCTTCTCCATCGCCGGAATCGCTTCCTCGTCCGGCTTGAGTCCCACTTCGCTGCACCTCCAGCAGTGTCCGTACTCCAAATTTCTTGAATAGCGTGCGCCAAGAGATTCTCGGGTAAAAGAAGTACCGCACCGCTTCCGTGAAGTGGTGCCACGCCGCTTTATGGGATCCGCATGGTTGGCGGACGGACCGAGAGGTGGGGAAGTTTGGGGTCGCTCGATTCATGGGATTCTCCAGCCGGCCGAATTTCCCTTCATCCACCGCCTCAAGGTCGCCCTCGCCGCCACCGAGTTCCGCCTCGGGCCGGGTTCAGAGGGAGGGGACGGGACGGAAGGATGATTACCTCTCGACCCGCACGCGTAGGGTTGCCTCTCGAGCCGCTCTTCCGGGCGCGCCTCGGTTGACGCCCCCGCCCTCCTCCGATCGCACTCGCCTTCCTCCTCGTCCGAGTACACGGCTGCCGTCCGCGCCTCCTCCGATTCAAACACTCCGTTGTTTTGCGATGATAGCGCAACTCGTAGTTCGACTACTCCTCCTCCAAAGACCTCCTCCTTTGTACATGATGGTAAAGGAAAGGAGTAATAGGGCTAGGACGGGTTTTACCTACGTTTCTCGCGAGCCGGGCGATTAGGTCTCGTATAATCATTCCCTGGGCCGACCTCCCGTCACAAGGCAGGACCGCAGACGGTGTTGGCGAGCCGGACGGTTATGCGATGCGGCTTCTCCCGTGGATAATCGGCGCCAAAATTTGATGATGGCGCGCTCCTTGATCCTTGTAATCTTCCACCGAGTAGCCGTTGTTCTTGTGCGACTCGCGAACGCCTTCTTCGCTTATTTGTGTTTCCGCCGCACAACCTTACTCCATTGCCATTTACTGTGCCGTAAACAGCCTTCCAGCTTGTCGGCCGTCCAGGAAGCCGGCTTTCCTCTGACCGTCCCTTCGAATTGATTTGGCGCGCCGACCTTGATCTCGCGCACCATCTCCGCGTCGCGCAAACCCCAAGGCGTGTCCAGCAGGCCCCCGCGTCCCATCTTGTCGAGATCCTCCGCCAAGGACTTCTTGTCGTCCTCATCGATCGGAATGCAAGGGAGTACTAACTTGATGGAGATCTTCAGCTCCTCCTGCGCCTGAGCGGAAGCGGACGCCGATCTTGCCATGGGAAAGAAGTGCGGCAAAAAGTACAAAGTGGCCGGGCTGAGATTGGCCAGTGGGCCGGATCGGAACTAAGGGACGGAAAGCGAAAGACGGCAGGAGCGCAAGAAGACAAAAAGCGCAGAACGCAAGGAGGTAGGTGACGACAAGGGCGGACGGGTCGCCTTCTATAGAGGGAGTCGGAGTTAAGTCTGACCATCATGACTTGTTCCGCCGCCAGCATTACCATCTCCGTACGGAGTCGCCTTCTGGATTTTCTCGTCATCATTAAATTCTTCGCCACTCCGTCCTTCAGCCGCCGTAATAACTCCCATTCCGGCCTTTGACAGCACGTCCTAGCCGTACGGTAGCAGAGTACGGATTGGCAAATCCGTCCTTATTATCACAAACTAGATTTTAACTATAACACTTATTTGTAAAAACGTAAATGCCTTTTAGTATACGGCCTAGCACATATATAGGTCGGATTCTAGACTCTATACTTATTCTTAATGCGCTTTAGAACTTAGTGGCCAAAAATCGAAAAAACAGTGGTCCGACAAAGAAAGTTAGTAAGGGTTCACTAATACCAACGTAAAACCCGCAGTCGGGCTTCCAAGTGATGATACAAATGTTGATGTCCATGGGCATCATGTTTAAATATTGTGATGAGAAATTTTGGCAGTGTTGAAATATCAATAGCCAATAGTAGATTGAATCTTCGTGTTAGAATCCCAATTCCGTTAAAATGGCATTATTCCTAGAAATGGCATACCTCAACTTTCCGAATCGTAGCTCAAAACCGTGTGATATAACAGAATCTTAAGGTGATATTAGGGAAAATGAGTGACAATGTATATAAAGAAGTGATATTACAAAAAAAAATTGTGATATTACGTAATATACCATTTTATATGAGCACAAATGTAAGATCTAGTGCGAAAAATGGCACATGGCATAGTGCCATTTTAACGGAATTGGGGTTTTAGATACAAGTAGCACGATTATGATAAGGGATTGATATGGTCTGAATAACTATGCGTACGTGGAAGGTCATGTGGAACGCGATGTATTGTCATTGAAAACGCTTAGACACGCCACGTTAAAACACACTAGACCGTCATATGAAACGATATGATACGCACTTGAAATGCGATGTTCTCATTACTTCGCATTTAACGTAACGTCATGTAATGTCATAAAAACGTCTTAATCATGTTTAATTAAACGTACCTAATATCAATATATGTATGTTAGCCTCCGCACTTAACTTCATAATTCTATTGGTAGCGCTTTTCTTAGACCACAAACTTTATTGATCATATCTTAAGAGAACTCACTTACGCCGAGTATTGCTCCGTGGTTCATGAAGATGACACCGACCCATCCGCGCACTTTGCCGAGAACAGTCAAGACTCACTCCACCATGGCGCGCCACGGATACGGATACTTCATCAAAGAGGCGCACCCAATCGAAGAAATACAAGGGACCAAAGACATACGGGACGGCGATGCGACTTCGGGTCTCCGTGATCACGCATAAAAAAGTGCACTAGTGCCTGTATCTTCTGACGATGGAGAATATATTGATGCTGAGGATGAAGAGGCGGACGAGGATGAAGCCATGACCACATATGAGGACGAAGAGGACAAAAAGCCCGAGGACCGGCAGCGCATAAGGCTGGACCGAGCCGGCCTGCCTGTAGACTCGCACGAGCCAATCCTAAGCAGGGAGCTCCAGGCGTTTGCAAGGCGTCTAGATCCATCTGCACACCCTTGCTGGACAGGACAAACGCGAGAAGCAAAGAAGGCGTTGATTCAAAGAGTACGTGATGAATTTAAGTTCTATGGAGACACAACTGAACTCAACGAGAACTGGTTCAGGAAACGGATGTCAAGGGCTGTCTCGGTTGTCTAGTTCCAGATCAATAAGCTCATCAAGGAAGGAGGTGCTAAGCCACCCGACATAGCCATGGAGTATTGAAGAAGCTGGTAGAACTGCGCGAAGATCTAGCAGTCATCGAGAAATCGGCAATGATGTCAAGTATTTCGCTAGGGAGGCCTGCAAAGTGCGGAAACACATGGAAGCAGTGCTTGGACGCAGTCTACGCGCTAGTAAGTTTTTATATGAATTTGGCCGGATTTGAAACAAGAATCATGAAAAGGTTGAACTAACATCAATATGCCTACTTCTCGTTATAATAAACATAGTTTCATATTAAAAAAAACATAATTCAACGTTCCTACGTCACTTATGACATTGATTTCGTATTTTGACGCGTGTACATAAACATGGTTTTCTGTCATAAGAAACGATGTGAACAGCTTAACGCTTAAGATGATGTGATTTTTGTTTCAACACGTTTAAGTAAACATGTTTGTATACGACAAGAAACGCAATTAAACGAGAGAGACGTGAAGCAAAGAAGCAAATAAACGCATGGACACATGTATGTGGTTTCTGGCCAAATGACAATGTGTGGCAACTGGATGGAATGTGGGATCCATTTACAAAGTATACAACTTGGACGAAAGCCAACAGAGGCGGAAATTGCGGCTAAGGTTAAAGCCATGAGGAGACAGGAGAGGGAAGAACGCCAGGCTGCAAAGCAGTGTGTGTCAGCAGAAGGTGCTGATCTTTATGGAAGTGAGAGAATGGACAAGCTTGAGGAGAGGATGAAGAGCACGGAGGCAAGGCATGACGAGAGGATGAAGAAAATGGAGGCAATGCTCACTGACCTTTACAAAGATGGTTGTGGCCTCCTCATCCGTAGCGCCGTGGCGCCTAAAGGGCAAGAACCAACTGGCAGTAGAGTCGAGCACGTGCGAGGACGTCCGAAAGGCCGACAAGACGTCATCATGGGGGATAATGACAAAGTTCAAGCCACTCAAGTAGGGAGTCCAATTCAGCAAGCCCTCCCCGCAGCCACCGAGACGAAAGAAGCTCCAGATGCATCATTCAATGGAGACGGAGTCTACTCGAGAAGAAGCTCGCGGATCCGACGGAGGAGGTCGAAGGAGCCATGGCGTATAAGGAGGCCCCGGATGCAGCCTATCAAGACAGCAGGAGCCCGCCGCCGAGGATGTCGAGACGGATGAGGGCGCGGATCCGCACGTATCCATGGAGGAAGCCGCCCTAACTATTGGCGATCCGTAAGGCTCGCTAGATCGGACGCCGCAGCGATAAGGTCGTGCCCGCCACAACGGACGAGGTTGAGGTTGCCCAAACGACGGCACAGCTGGTCGCGGACAAATCAGCTTCTCATCAACAGTTAGATGGCCGCCCTATTCGTACATGGATGACAACTTCATTGAAGTTCATATATTTTCTACCTTGCTTCACTGATGTTCAGATGTGTATGGTATTTCACAAGAATGCTTACTATTTTGCTGTCACAAGAAACGTTTCAGAGCGGTTGGACGTTTAGCATGACGCAATTTTGTGTTTCTACATGTTTAAATAAACATGTTTCTGCATCACAAGAAACATACATTAACATTTTTACGTTCACAATGACGCGATTTTGTGTTTTTGCACGTTAAAATATACATATGATAGATCTCATATGTCACCAGAAGCTTTCAGTAAGTTCGATTGAACTTGTTTTTATTCATTGATGTTGAATGTGGTTTTCCTTTACTTGCTTGCATTTTTTGCATTTTTCTTACTAGGATTTATGACATCTTGATCGTGCTTGTATCATAGGGTGGATTTGCCAAAGGAGCTTTTGTCCATTTGCTCAACCTACCTAGTGACAACCCCTCCAACGAAATTGTTGGAACAAGATCGCTTCCATGGAATGTCCGTAACCTAAACCACCGCAAAGACCATAGAAGACGATGAGTTCTCCGCTCAGATTACCGCAAGCCTCAAAACGACTTTGACCGCTTCATTCCGTGAAGGATGAGAACGTGCTCTCAATGAACCAGGCCCTTGGTTGATCATTTGGCGGCCAACGACATACTTAAGACTCATCGACTCTCCAATTGAAAAAGCAAAAGAGAGACCGTTGAAGCAACCACAAACACTCCCGACTCCAATGCTCCCGCACACGATTGACGACAACACGAGCCGCTTGAAGGCAAAGGGCAAATCTCCTAAGCAA
Organism: Bryum argenteum; assembly: GCA_037043015.1. NCBI lineage: Eukaryota > Viridiplantae > Streptophyta > Bryopsida > Bryales > Bryaceae > Bryum > Bryum argenteum. The sequence continues at coordinate 19,743,082 of CM073321.1, forward strand.
GCAAACCCAAATCCCCAAGGAAGTCAAAGAAGGTAAGGCGAAGGAGGATGCCAAAAAGAAAGTTGCATTTGTCGATGCACTAGAGGTAAGTTTCATTATTCCATTTTGCACGCACGATTAAAGTGCCGAGACGCCTATATAGACGTGGTTTAACGCAGATGTCAACATTGACATGATTTAACGATATGTTAACAAAGGATTTGTTTTTAACAACTATGTCAAAATTGACATGGTTTAACTTGTATGTCACCCTAATCACTCTTTATGAACCCGTAAATGAACGTTAAAACCTCGATCCGCTTCACTTTAGACATCGTATTTTCGCCGTAACTTTGGAATTTGATGCATGTTTAGGGGCGGTGTTTTCCAATACGAAGGAGTGGAACCGAGACAAACATGAACACGAAAAGAGCAGAGAGATAGGAACCATATGAAGGGGATCACCTGCACCATTGCTATTCTCTAATCGCGATGATGACTATACCGCATACGTAAAGAAGTTGGGGGCTTGGAGACGTTGCCTAGACAAAAAGCGATGCTTCCAAAGCTGAAGCAATTTCGACGGATAAGCTTGACCGTTGATCACAAACTTGTAATTATTGGCGATGAGATAGTACATCCCAACTGCTTGCCGATTTGTTGCTATTACCTCACCATTGGTTTTTTCGCGCATGCCGCAGATTAAGAAGAATCCAACCTAATTCGCATATGGATGTATGCACATTTTGCCTCCTCTACACAACAAGCTCATCGATCTTTAGCAGTGGACAAGCTCATTATTCTAGAAAGCTCAGACGACCGTCAGTGGACTTTATTTTGTATTCCATTTCTTGCAATGTAACATTGTATCGGCATTATTTCCTTTTGCAATCTTATACGTTACATGTTGTAGCTTACCTTTTATGCGCAAAGTGAAGGCCGAGTCCTATAGTCATGCAAATTTTATACTTTATGTACGGTTTTCTCATGCTCAATCATATTTACTACGCTTTAAATGTTAATCAAACACGCTGTTAATTGAAAAGCTACAACGCTGCTATACCAAAAGGTTAAATTGTATGTTAGAATGCGTTTGCTTGACCGCTTCAATTATGTTTCATTAGACGGTCCACCGCGCTTCGCATGACGCTTTATCACGTTAAGGTGTATCTTACAACGCGCTTAATTAAACGCTTCATAATGTTAAACCGAAGTTCAATCGTGTCTACATTAGCGCTTCATTTTTGCGTTTCTATTATGTGCCTCCGCATTCAATCGTGTTTAAAGTGACGGCCGCGACGCTTCATTTGGCGCTTTCGACCGACGCAATAACACGCTTTCAGATAACACCCGCATTAAACTCGCTATGCCTGGATGTTGTTTTGAAAAACGCCGCAAATACGGTACATGTTCAAATAAACGCTCAAATATGTGAAAATAAACGTTCAACCACGCTTAAATAAACGCCCAAACACGTTGAAATAAACGCCAAAATACGCCACATAACGATTCCTTAAACGCTTGCTTCCACAATGCACAATCAATCTATGAGGTTGCCACGTGTCACCATCTAAACCGCCCATACTCCCAATGCCACGCCGTAATCTCATGCCACGTAAGCAAATTTTTCATCCATCCAAAGAACGGAGACTTTTCCACGTATTATCCGATGTGGAATTGGAAATATCCACCTAAGCACTTACGTGGAATTAAAATAAGGTGAAATTCCCACGCGGCGTAAATGTTACTCCCCCAATTTACTCACCGTATGTAACTTCATTATGTGACTTTTGACGTTGTTAAATACACGCCACGAAACCGCTTAACGTAATTTAACGCGTCGCGTTAAATTGAAAAGTAGTTGGTGACAAAAGCATCATTTCTAAGTATCAAAAATTCGCATTAAACAATAACATAAAAACACAAGTTAAACCGCTGGCCAAAAACGCGTTAAATCGGGCCATATTAGACATTGCTTTGTATTAGTGGAGAACCAAATAAACAACCTATTCCCCTGTGCATCGAAATTTTGAAAACCGCAATAATCCCAAGCATTTTCCTAAATCGGACATTTATTTTGGGACGGTGGGAGTATGTCTATACGCACCAATAAAATGGTAGCCTTTGTGCGTGAACCTACTTGGCACAAGACATGTCCAACAAACAAAAGCCATTTTTGATAATTAAGCCATGCGTCAATAGGTAAGCAATTCACAAATTTACTTTTAAGATGTTGATATGCAAAAATTACTTTCACCTTTATCAAAGATATTGTAACTCAAATTCCACATGAGACTTCTCAAAAATTCTCATTACACAAAATGTAAGCGCACATGATGCAACTACTCGTCAGATGCAAACGATAAGGCATGCCATATCATCACATACTTATCGCCACAATGGTACAATTAACAACATTTTGCATGTATTGAAAACTTTCCAATAAATAAATTGATCAACAACATCATGTTAGAACAATCCCGAATCAAGGCAACCAAAATGACAAAATTTGTTGATAGAATGACCTTAACTTTCTATTAATTTGACTACAAATTTATCTACTAGGAAAGATGTGGAGCACTTCATTTTGATATTCAATGCTCAAACCACAAATCTTTGACCACTTGCTCAACTTGAATATACATTTTTCTCTTCAAGATGTCTAAGTTTGCAAATTGCATGCACTGATCGAATGGCGTTACCCGCAAATTATTGTAGACTATATACGAATTTGGTACATTGAATCTTTTGTATGATTCATTAACTCCTTTAACTTTGTTGTGTTAAGCTCGCTCTGATTAAATCCACTTAATTTTGTACCACCTCTCATTTTCTTGCGCTTTGGCTTTACAACAACACCAGTACAGAACTTCAACATGTCTTTTATGTGGCCAATACAATTTACGTTCTCACTTGATTTTCTTTAAGGGTACAAATGTTGCTTATTGCACAGGTTTTTAGAGTATTGCACAAGTTGCTTGCTCCAATAGTTCCTCTAATATTGTAGTGGTGGCTCACCACAATGGTTTATTAAAAAGATTGGATTTTGTATCCTATTATGGCGACTAATTATTTTGACATGAGAGGTCAATTTGGAACTTTTGAATAAATTTCAAAGTGAATTTCAAAGTTGGCTCACGTTTGTTTTTTCATCCATTTGTATAATTCTCAAGTCCAGGACAATCCTTATACTTCATGATAAGCAATACATCCTAATATGCTTACTAATTGTTTCAAATATTTATGCCTCTCTCTAACAAAGAAGGCAACCGCAACAATACACATCTCTACAACTTGTTTTTGATATAGATAGTATATATCAATTTTATTATATGAACAATAACAATTAGAGTACAATTCATAATTGTACGCCAAGTTATTGGCTAATTTTTAGTACCACTTGCAAAATTTCTCCTTGATCATATTTCTACTACATATTGCTTGGATATTGGCTATAGTCGACCTCTCTAGGTCAACTTAGCCCTTCAGCTTTTCTACTACATTGTTCTTAGTTTTTATGTCTTGAGAACTTTGACCCTCTTGAGAAATTTGAATGCATCCTTTGATTCTTATCTCAAGTTTGACTAGTAATCTTTCAACCTTGTATTTGCATCTTTATGCGCCTTTATTTCATTTGAAATCTTGTAGCTGAAGATATTGCACAGTGCCAACAAGCTCCTTAGTTCTCCTTCATTACGACCTTTGCATTGTTGCTTAACACCTCAATTTGCTCCACTCAACCCCATTCATTTGCCCTCAACCATTTTTCCACATCATAATATCTTTCACCACATCAGGAAAATCGTTTGTCTCTTTATTAAGTTTAGAAATGACATGGACTCAATTCCGGCATCAAAAGCAAGAATGGTTGACTTTCTCATATCTATGCTTGTATCTTTGGTCGTCAAAATTTGTCTAAATACTTTTGAAGTTAAAAATCATTTCTTTCTTCTATAGCTTATTCATTGAGCTACTATTAAGTTTCTCAAGGCCTTCTTGCTCTTTTATTTAACAAATTTTCAACTTCCTCTATAGAGTTAGTAACGCATAGTGTTCAAACTTGCCTCTTGTATTCTACTTCTTCATTCTCTCCTCTATCTTCTTCGTCTTGTATTGCCACAATATATTCTTAGATTCCTCTGAACACTAGCATTTGATTCACACATTGACAAATAAGGGAGCATAGAGAAAGAAGCGGGGAAAAGAACATGAATTTAATACTTCAATCAACTAATAAAGACCCTATGGAATCATAGATCTTCAAAAACTCATGAAAAATAGTATTGATGTGTTATGATTTCCTTACATCCTTCAAGAATAAGAAATTTGAGAAAGAGGTGGAATTAGAAATTTGACTAGAGAAGAAATGAGAAATTTGAATAAGATAGAGATAGTGGTCCTAACAAAAAGTTTTTGACCGTTAAATTAGAAGAAAACATTCTCGCTTGCAAGACAATCATCGTCACTACTCATTGCCTCCGTCGTGAGCAAATGATTGCTCCAACTAATATGGTCGCCCACGGAAGACCCGCTTAACATTTGTATTCCTAGTTGCATGGGCATAACCGCCACCGCTTTAGTGAGTCTTGAGCACCTATGTGAGACCTATAGTAGCAATCGTGCGATGGTCATCATTATGGCCACCGTTGGTCTCATGCACACTCTCCTCACTCGCAATGGCCAATTTTTCTTCTACGCGCCTCTATCATTATACATTATTGAGTATCAATTGAAAAGTTGCCACCTCCTTGCACGACGCTTCAAAAAATGTAGAAGATATCTATACGTAACATCAATAGCTAATGCCACGTAAAGGAGGTTTTTATAGATTGAACATGGTTTTTTAAGTTATTTCCCAAACAATCAATATAACTATAAATGTTACAAATGTAAAGACATATACAAGGCATATAGTGTAACACCATATTCATTATTTTGAGAGTATCCTCAATAATGAGAGTATTATTGAGTCCTAGAAGTAATGATAAAAATTCAAATAGTCCGTTAAAAATGGTATAAAGTAGATATAGATGGATGAATAATTGTATACTGTAATGGAATATACATGAATGTATGTTTATTTATAGACATTGTATACACCAATTGACCACGCCAAAGGAAATATGCTCATCCAGATATAAATGTGAGCTCTAGTTACATATGAATGATCCAATGTACAATGGTAAATACAATATTTCTATACCAATAGAACAATACAAAGACGTGTTGAATGGGCTATCCATGAAGAACCATGCCGATCAATGTCCTCTACATCATATCAAGATCATGTCGTATCACAAGTGCGAACGGCTTCAAATTTCACCAAGGCCTTCCACACTTCTCGTCCACAATCGTAGCTCGCAGATGGTGACAAACGCAAACTTGAATTTTGACGCCTTTGAAGCTTCATAATCCGTTGCTCCAATGCATCACGAATCGAGGACAACTAACTGAAATCCATCGCGTGATTGAGTCGGGCGGTGACCTCGCGTAATGGCGGGCGATAGTACGGAAGCGCAAACGCGAGGTATCATCGCACGGTTCTTCAGCCGGGAAGGAGAACATGTAGAGTGTGGTCGCCATCGCCTAAAGGAGGACTATCCACAACACCATCATCGATTGCCATTGTCGAGTAGTCCATAGTTGATTGTGTAGGAGCTTCGAGTACATTGTATGGCCCATTCCACTCGCAAAATTGTGTAATTGACGTAGTCCAAATCGAATCAGCAGTAAGGAGCGCAACGGAAATCAAAATCATTGTCCGAAACCGGATGCACTGGACACCGGATACGAATTCATTTTAGGGGAATCATCAACAAGGATGATATGCACATGACATACCCAAATCAACGACTCGAGTTAAATCAATGCCGAGAACTAGCACCATCAAATACTACGATAAAATAAAAGGTCGGACACAAGCACGCTCCGAAATGAAATCACCGAGATGAAACATTATTATTGAAATCATGTATTATAATCTACACAATATACATGACAAATTTGACTCTTGTCTAGTGAGACCAATCTTGGTTAACTAGCTTAATCAAGCACTAGCTTCCTAGAAGCCTCTACGGCGTTAATAAGCTCTTCGTATTCTGAAGTATCGAGCTCTTCAAAGAGCATTCTACGCCCAATGTTGTCTTCCCTACGGAAAGACAACAAGCCCTGACCGCGGCTTTGATGTAGACGTTGAATCCATGGGAGGAGCTCGTCAACTAAGAATCTGTCAGATACATCATGCTCTGACCACGAGACTGGCAGTACAACATTCTCTGGTTCATTCACGACGCTTCGCACGGATATCGCCGACATGTCATTATGTCATTATGATTGTGTCATGCTCATTAAACTTTGAGTTTAGACCATTAAAAAGCATATCTAGTGGTTTGAGGTAGAGATCCTTATTAGTCCCCTTCAACTTGAAGTTGGACAACTTATTCCATGTCCACGAACCTCGACAACCTCACATGAGTTCTCGCCCCTAAGTAAGGCACGGGATGGCACACCCGAACAAGTTGTCACATATGGACTTCGTGGTTGCATGAACCATCGAACTCCATACAGAGAGACGATGCAACTTCACTCAACCGACAAAGAAAATCATGGCGTATGGGCCGAACGAAAACGGCCTTGGGACCAATCGGAGAGGGTAGGACAGAGGAATGTGCACTCGACCATGTTGTAAGCTTGGTCCTTTGGCATAAATCTCTTCCCTGCGCATACGAGAATACCGCTCAAGTCCGTGATGACATTGAGCCACTTGCATGGCACCCTCGAAGGAATAGAACGAGGGATATCCTCCACGGCTGCAACTACCGGACTGTGCGAATGACTCATCCCCTGTTAGAAGGAGGGCAGACAAATGTGTAGACAGTTAAGTACTGCACTACCACATTTTGAGACTAACCATTGCTATAACACTAAGAAATCCCAAATCCCAACAATGCAAGCACACTGAACTCATAAGGAAAGGATTTAATGAAAATGAGATTTTCGTACGGGAAGAGCTTACCGGCGTCTCTGATTGAGTTTCAGCTGTTTGTGAATCTCGTACAGCGGTCGAGGATGGAAGAGGAATGTGAACCTCGAGGAAGATTGAATCCGGAATGTGACCTTCATTTTGATCATCTTGCACCGTGTTACTTGGCTCACCATGAAACGGACTCATAGGACTAGTGTCTTCTATAGGGGGGACCTCATGAGACAAACAAACTTTCGGAACACTTCGCAAATCAATAGAACCTGCGTAGAAATCAGAGGGAGAAAATATGTAAGAAAATATGATTGTATTCCAAACTCTGCGTTAAAAAATAAGCGTCATATACAAAAGGTATTTACACGATGAACACTAAGTCCAATCTAACAAAACCGCCCTAGGGGAATATGTATACTAGACTATCAACAACTCTCGAAGGTTTTCTACATGCAATCTTCCATTAATCGAAGGAGAAATTCAAATCGAGTCGAGTTAATGAAAGACTAGATCGTGGAGTTCAACCCGATTCGTAACGATCCGATCGAGAGTCTCATCATGTGTCCCTATCTCGCTTCTTCCTCATCCACGGTCTTCCATTCCAAATTGATCGGGTCCGAGGGTATGGAGCGACTTGATAGGTCTTGATCCCTACAAACTACTTGATCGATGTTGCCCGTAGGTGAGGGGAGTCGTAGTTGACTCAAAAGGCGTGCCTTGAGGGAACGTCGAGGAGATGCATGTCGATCCGCACCGCCGCCGGAAGACTAAGTAGCCCCGTGGGTCGGGCGAGGTTTACTATGACTTGATCAAGCGAGAGGAGCCGCTTTGCATTGAGGTGCGAAATTGCTTAGACTACTACCCTGTGTATTCTCGCAAAGGCCTGCACATCATTACGCTCCATCGTTGCTTATCCTCCCCGTTTTTGGAGTCCGCGCTCTCGCGCTTCTTGAGCAAGCATTGCTTCAACTCGGCCCTTTGTCACGCCCGCGCTCCTCCCGCATTCGACGAGCTCCTTCCATTAGAGCGCCAACGGATAGTGACTCCCTTCTCGTTCTTCTCCGAGGCGATGGCGTGGAAGCCGGAAGAGAGCTATCCGAGAAGCCCTGTTTTGGGGATGAGGAAGATGAGAAGATGAGCCTCGTCCAGTTAGGGGCGTTATCGGGAGTTGAGATCCGTAGGCCTCAACATCTTGGTTAGGATCGTCATCGCTGTCACTTGACCCGATTACTATCGGTCTTGGGTCATTCACGCCAAGCGGTAACTCTATTGCCCCCGCTTTCTTTCCTCTTGCCTTCCCCTTCTCGGCCTTCATGGGGGTGGTGGTGCTTCTAGTCTCTCCCTAGATCCGGATGCCTCACCGATCGAGTACCCACCTTCGAAATCTCGACGATCCAAGTTGAAGACCTACATCAAAAGTTTGACAACTTCTTCTTCGCCGCCGAGCCGATCGTAATTCATCAACAACACTCCGCGAGTAGACATAGCAGAGATGATAACGTCAATCATTTGTACGCTTAACTCAATCGAGTTGAGACGGAGTCGGGCGCGTGAAAGCACTACAATACTATTTTCTTGTACGCATTCAACTCGAGTAAAGTTGAATACCAAATATAAACTTTAAGCGCCCCAAAGATCACATTCAACTCAAGTCGTTAAATGTAAGAGCGCATGTAAGAACAAGGTTTCGTAGCAGATTTAATAATCCATTCAACTCGAGTCGAGTTGAATAGAATCCAAGTTAGTGTAAATGATCCTCGGACACTGGCGCGACCGAACTCGACTCCAGTTAAATACAACGAGCTTAGAAAGCAACAGAGTCAAGACGAACTATTCAACTCAAATCTAGTTGAAATATACAGATGTCCTTACCCAGGCCGCATAGTAGAGCTTCCCGCCTCCAAAAACACTGAGGATCGCATCCCCATTCTTGCAGAAGAGATCAAGCGGCTTCAGGTAGAACTCCATCTTCAATTCCGTACTATAAATACGGTACTCGAGTCCCTTGTATCTCCCGCAGATGTTGAATCGTGGAGTGCCTGAGGCCTCGGAAGAACTTGGGGAGATTCAAAATCTTCAACTTGTGAGATTTTCGAAACAAGAAGAGGATCCGACATGATCCTTGGCCTTCTTGGTCGATGTGGTTTGGTCCTCAAGTCGCTCATATGGAGCCGAACATATTCCGCATACTCTATCTTGTAGTTGTTTCCGAACTCGCAACTATCGAGGTGATCCTTGATCTTCACCCAAAGATCCCTACTTCCGCATCCAAACCCAAACGGGGATTTTAATTACCACCGGGTCCGCGATAGACTTTAGGACTTGAGGACGTTGTTAAAGTACGAGCCTCGATGACGAGCTCGATGAAGCCGATACCTCCCGTGGCTCCGAGGAGATTACGGAAGTCCATTATTCCGACCTTGATTCTCTTAGAAGATAATTTGTTCCAAGAGTCATTGTGCCATTCCCCAACACATCGCCCTCGAGGTCGTAGGCCCCCAAGTTTGTCTCGCCCCCTTGTAGTCGAAACTTCCCCTTGTTGGCGAGGACGACCAAAACTCACGATACGGCGAGAGTTGCTCGACGGACTTGTTCTTGTTGCCGGAGAATTTTGCCAACAGAAAGAAGGACTCCCGAGATTCATGATCAAAACGTTCAGCCAGCTGGCGTTATCCCAAATCGGTCTTGAATCTCTTCCAGCCTCTCCTTCGTGAAGTCCCCACTCCTATCGAACAAAGATTAAGTCACGGCGCATGCTATGAATCACGCGCTTCACGATGGTCTTTCTTCAGCGCTCCAGCCAGCCGTAAGAGTTGTAGCAATCTACAAACACACTCTTCATCCGCTTCAATGTGACTTTGGGGTATGCAGATGCGCGCTTTTGGTTCGGTCCTGCTCAACATATGCTCGGCTAATCGCTTGAGTTGGGGGTAGCTTGTGTTGCCGATCTATTTGAAAACTCCCCGGTGATGTTTCGATGCTCAGCTTCCACTTCCCCAACTCCTTCATCTTCCTTCATGTGTCGGGTCGATGAGCTCCCCTTGGGATGCGGGCCGCGATAAGCTCAAGCCGTACATGGTAGACATCATTTGAGCACATGATGATTTTAAGCTCATTCTAGATGTTGAGCTTTTCTCCGCCGCCTTGCTTCCTCAGAATCGCTTATTGGGCGCCCTTAACGTCAATGAGAGCAAATCTAAGCCCCGATAGCCTTCCATGAACTTGTATCAACCGAGTACGATATTGAGTTAGATGTTTAACTTGAGTCGAGTTGAAATAGGTTACAAAGAAGAATGGAATCAAAATATCATCGTTAGTAGTGTAGGGATACTATTCAACTCGAATCGAGTTGAATGGAGTTGCACGACGCTGAATGCGTCCTTTGTCGTTTTCTTGCCCTTGAGGCCTCTCGTGTGACACCTCCCAACCTCGCAGCCTCCCTTTGATTCTCCGGTCTACCGAGGCTTTCCCCGCGCCCGATGATGTTTGTCGCCTACTGGATTTGTATTCATGAAGTGGTTGACCCGTTGTAGAACGCAGAGATTCTCCGAATGATGGACTTATCTTCTGTTCCATACTACAAAGCAGCCCCTGTGCCTTCAAAGCGCCCCCGATCTTTACATCCACATCTAGCCTGCTTTGCAGAATCGCTGGAGACCTTGACGCAGTTGTTGTCCATTAACCATGTAGAACTCCCCGCCTTGTATCTCCTCCCAAGATTGGGGTTTTACGAGCTTATTCTTCGGGAAGACGCGTAGGGTGTTCTTCTTCTCCTTATCGCACATCTCAATAAGGAAATGCATATCGCGCCTTACTTTTTCCCCGCTCGAGGTTCCGGTTGTTCAGCCCGCAGGGGGGTAAAGAAACGCTCCATTGGAATCTCGTAAGTTGACATCTATGCCAAGATTTAAGAGTCTTGGCAAAGTGCCCTATAGTTCTTGAAGGCATTCATAAACTCCTTGTAATCGACAACTTTCTACATTGTCAATGGGTACTTCCACAAGGCCGACACTAAGCTCGCCTGTTCAATCTCAGTGGGATCGGCCAGGGTCGACTTCTTCGTCGTGACCGATTTTATTTTCTTTCGTGCCGCCCCCACCGTGTTTGGGACGGATTCGCCTTGCGCCTCCTTGTTCCCGCTGCCTCGTGAGTCCGATATAGGATGGACTTGTGGTCGCTGATGCGCATGCTTATTTCCCCGTGTCGACGAAGGGGCGTAATTTGATCTTTTGCTGCGCCTTTGCCTTGAAGTTCACCATGGCAGTTGATTTGAGTGATCGGAGACAAGGGGCGAGAATACTTGGGGGTCAGCCGTTACCCGAGTTCGCTGTGAATCGAAACTCGCAAATGTGTTGCTCGACATTCTTCGCCAAGGGTTCGAATCGAGTATTTCTTATACTCGACATGAGTCCAAATGTCTAATTCGATCTTCATCGTGTGGATCATGTAAGTGAACCCGTAGTCATGGTCCAAAACCGTGTCTTGATTGGGGTCGCCCACGATGCACGCCATGCCAATCCAAAGGCGCTGATGGACGATTTACATCGATGATGTTCTCCTCCAAGTTGACAGAAGGTTGCACTCGCTTCCTCAGACTTGGTGACAACAGCCACTTGTTCTGTGGTGCGGTGTGAGGAGCATACCCACCATTCGACATCCGTAGGCTCACAGGCACCCACATGTCGCCAAATATATCCGGGTCGGCGACTTCGTTGTTCCTTCAGGAACATAGGGCTTGAGGAATGCTGAGAGCCTCTCCTTCGAATTGGTTTCTTCTGATGAGACAGAGGGGATTAATGGGTATTTATCCATACGTATTGCAAGGATGCTAATTCAACTCGAGTCGAGCTGAAGAGCATTCTACCCCGTCTCTGCTCGTCACGATTAACGTTAGCAAGGAAGTTGGATTCAACTCGATTCGAGTTGAATGTTTCCTTGATGGCGTTTTGTGGTCTCTACATACAGAGCTTAGATACTTTCAATTCGACTGTTGACATACGGAGGCTATATTAGAATCTTTGTCACGTTGTAGTTACTGGAATTTTATTCAACTCGAGTCGAGTTGAATGTTAAGTTTCTTTCTCGAATCGCTTCAACAATCGATTTAATGTCTATTCTTTTAACTCGATTCGAGTTAAAATGTTTTCATAGTTGCTCACGTAAGCTGGTATTTTGATTCAACTCGAATCGAGTTGAATATGTTTATCGTGAGTTAATTCACTCTAACTCGAGTCGAGCTTAAATGTTTTGGTCTTTCTAAACCGCCGAACCACTCTACCCAGCTTAGTCCGCTTCAACTCGACTCGAGTTGAATAATAATTATTGACCTCACGATGGAGGTAAATCGATTCAACTCGATTCGAGTTGAATCGGTCCACTAAGACTAATCAAGTTGATAAATATTATTACTACGCTTGTCCATTTTAACTCGAGTCGAGTTATATGTTATGTTTCTTTTTATGCTACTTTTATGACTTTAATTTGTTAACCCGCTTCAACTCAACTCGAGTTGAATTATTGTTTTAGGTAGTCACTCATGCCGCTTAATCTGATTTAACTTGAGTCGAGTTGAATATGTATGTGAGACTTACTCGATCGTATTGACATTATTATAATGCAAGTTCACTTTAACTCGATTCGAGTTAAATTTTATTTTGCTTTTTTAATTACTCCTGACAACTTTACAGTAGTCGGGTCCGCTTCAACTCGACTCGAGTTGAATTAATATTAGAGTTGCTAATGTAGGGGCGCTATTTCAATTCAACTCGAGTCGAGTTGAATTGTTCATATGTCCTAATTTTATCCTATTCGAAATATATGAGTTAAACGTCGCTACTTATGATGCTACTTTAAGTATTAAGAAATTCAACTCGGGTCTAGTTGAATTCTCTCATCGTGTATGAGATTCAACTACGGTCTAGTTGAATTGCAAACAATTCTCGCTTAAAACAACCTCAAATTGAACGAGTAAAAATAGTGTTTACTCATCCAATAATAGATCTCGCTTTCTTCTACTATGTGAATACCGCACGCAATTCAACAAGGCTCAACTTTGTCCCCGATCCTAAAGGAACGAAATTGCATTCAAATTTGATCGTGGTCGAATATGATCAATATTGCATTAAAACAAAATTCGCCGTAATCCAAAAAAGAGAACAACATCAACAATCCATGCGTAAAAGTCCTCAATTCACTACATGTGAGACCATTTACAAATCGATCATGGTAAGAAAAACAAAATCCAGTTAACATCACCAAAATTGGCAAACAATATCAAAGATCTAGGCTCGTGTGCTTTGATCAAATGTGCCGTGATCACCGCCGTATTCGTAGAGCCTATTTATACAAGACCAAGTTGACCGATATACTTCGATAAAAGCAGTATAGGAGATCCAAATGTAACGCCACCGAAATCATATTGCTAAACTTTGAGACATTGACTAATTAGCTAAACACTCATGCAAGAGTGGCTCGCATAAGTATTTCATGTATGGATCAAACGTGATTGCGCATCAAAGACAAGAAACAACCGTAATATCTCTTGAAACGAAGAGAAATATGCCACAAGATTTGTAAAACTTCTTAAGACAACACAAAAAGCAAGAGGCAAAGACTCAACATCATTGATGCAAAACGTCCAGAGAAATAATTGCACTGAAGGAAGACCAACACAAAAAGCAACGGGCATCATCAACTCAACCACATTCTGAGCACGCCCTGACAGATGGCAATGGACTTCGTCTTCTTCTAATTGCAAGCTAGAGAATATAGGTGAGTAGCATACCGTGGCTGAATCGGAACTATCTGATCAAACCAAAATCACGATTACCTAGCATACCGTGGCTGAATGGAAACTGGACGCCCATGGCCATCTACATACATACCAGTATTCATGAACTTCAATCTGATGTAATACTCAGAATTACTACATGGCTGATGAAAAAGCGAGTAGATAAAGGACGGACTATATAAACAAGAACGAATACACGACCTTTGAGGCCAGGAGATAGCTACTCTCGAGGCCCCTAATCTTGCCCTAATCTTTGTCACCCCGGTTCGATCGAATGAGCTCCGAGAGTAGTTGTGCAGAATTGAAGCTAGTCGTGATGAAAGATCATTTTTTGGGCTTCTCGCTAGACGAGACTCTAAACAGATCACGGTGAAAAACCCGCCCAAAAAAAAAAACCTCAAAATCCTAGCCTCGATTCGGATTGCAGTCGCAAATCGATCGCATGATCGTGAATTGCTCCATATTGAACAATTTAAAAAAAAAACCTAAAGCTTACCAAAGAATCTTGTAACTCGTCATCCGCCGCATTTGAAGCTCTCCGCCCGTACAACATTTGAAGCACTCCGCCGCAGCCGCCGCCGCGTGAACGACAACCTTCACCGCTTGACCGCGCTCCTCTTCGCAGTCGACTTCCGCCACGACCGCTCCTTCTTGCGCCTCCGTCCCAAATTCCTCCTCGGCGCAAAACCCCAAAAACTCTAAACCTATCTACAAAGAGTGCGCCGAATGAAATGGCGGCAAAGCAAACACGAGCTCAACACCACCACTAAACGACAAAACCCTAGAACCTCAAAAGCCCCGCAAAACGACAACAGAGGCGACAGCGCAAAAAGACAAAAAAAAGAGAAGAGGATGCAAACTCCGCGGATGGCGAGGGAGCAAAAGCACATGGAGCAAATGCATGCGCGCAAAGAAGCAAAAGCACACACGCAGTAAGATAGGGGAGGAATGGCTAGTGGGTGGAGGAGATGGGCAAGCCTCGTAATGGCGGCGGTGGTGGGACGTTGATTCCTCTTCACTTAAAAAGTATTCCATGTCCATGATCATCTCCGCATGGGCATGGTCATGCACATGGTCACACACATACATGGCCATGTACGCATTCTCCAACAAGTGTTGCAACACACTGCTTTTTTCACTTAAAACATATCCCATGGCCTGTTTTTTAGAATGGTGGTGTTGGCATGATAATCATCACATCTCCATGACATTTTTTGCATCATGGAAGGTGTTCCAGCTTACCTTCATACACCAAGCATTTTCTAAATATAAAGAGGCATCCATTGCCATGTGTCTACCAAAATTGCCATCATGCTTAAAAATCTTGGAAAAGGGTACCTTCTTAATGCGATCACTTTTTCTCTTGATGGTACACATTTCTTAGAAAAGTTGTGCAAATAAGTCTTGTTTGTCAAACATATCGTTTTTCGTTGTTGTTAGGACCTTTTTATCAAACTTTTGTGGATGTAAGTGTTGTTTGAGGATTGTGCACTATGACAAGGAGTTATGTATCAAATGATATATGACACATGATAGTTGGTATGCGTAAAGCGGGCATGTCGGTGAGTGAAATTGGAAACATTGTAGGAAGGCCAAAATCGACTATTTCAAGGATTCTCAAGCGATTTAGAATTAGTGGCTCAGATTGCCAACAAGTAGATCCGTAGGGTTTAAAAACATGAGCGATCGAGATAGAGAAGGCTCCATAGAGATCTTAGTAGTAATCGTCGCGCCTCCTCTTGCAGAATTGGCGCAAAGAATGTGACATCTTCCGAGGCATGTCAACTTTACGTAAAGAGCTTTATGAGCTTGGTATTGTCAGCTGCATTGGCAGTCAAGAAACCATTCTTTGAGTGACATACACAAGGCAAAGAGGTTGGCTTTTTTGCAAAGGGGCACTTGCATTGGACGATTGACGATTGGAGAATGTGATTTGGACCGATTAGTCATCCTTTGAAGTTGGAAAACCATCACGCCAAATTCGTCCGCGAAAAAGCATATGAACGCTTACAACTACAATTGCTTAGCACCTACATTCAAATCCGGAAGGACTTCAATTATGGTATGGGTGCTATCACCGCTCATCTTAGTCTTATTTGGTGTTAATTCCTCCTAATAGACGACCGCCAAAGACTTTGTAGAGATAGTATCTCAAAGAGCATTAGAGCATTATTATTGGCACCATGACCACCATGAGCACCTTATTTTAATGGAGGATGGTGCTCCAAAGACATGGTAGTAATATACAAAAAGATTGGAGACAAGAACTTGATTGAAAAAGCTTGAATGGCCACCAAATTCTCCCGACCTTAATCCTATAGAGAATGTCCGGAAGCAAGTTAAAGATCAAGTGCAACAGAGAAATAGACCACGAAACAAAGACGAAATGTGACATCACTAATCTGCTTAGGAGGATATACCTCAAGAAAGCATCAAGAAGTTGATTTCAACAATGCTAACCCGGATGAAAGTCGTAATAGCACTCAAGGTGGTAGCACTCGATGGTAGTAGGTGTTCCATTTCATCGTAGAATATTTGTTAAGTGAGAAGACATATTGTAAACTTCATATCATATTAGGCTTCTATACTACTATAGCTTTGTAATGATACCTTATTTGACTTTATTTGATCAAATTTTGATTTAATATATGAGTTTGATTTCCTTAGCCTAGAATATGAATGAATGGAAACTATGAAAATACTTTAGAGCCACATAGAGGAGAATTTTACCTACATAGTATGCATCTTTGTAATACCAAGAATGCGAACAATGATATATCCTATAGATTGGTGCAATCAAATTTTAAAAATCATCATATATATTTCTCAGCTTAACTTTTTTGAAATTAAGTGAAAAAGATAAAATAATTCATCAAAAATAGAGATTTTGTTTTTTAACATTGACATTTTATGAACACGTGAAGGGTCCATAACACAAAAGATTTAATAGAATAAATTTGATAAAATCCTCCCATTTTGAAAATGAATTAGAGAATTTCAAGAGTTCACAAAATGGTTGCAAGACTTGTTGAGGGCATCATACATGACCATGCCCATGCCCATGCCCATGGATGGCAAACTTTTACTTTAGTGATTATTTGTTGTAAGTTTGTTACTTTTAAGTATATTTACTAATTTTTCTACTAATTCTTGGCTAAGTTTTGACTACGATTATGTCTAAGTTCGCTCAAATTTGACTAAGTAAATGTGTAGGTTTATAATGGAATTTTCTGACTAAATGGTAATTAAATTTAGTACTCTAAAGTACTTAAATTGTTAGTTTTGAACACGTAATTTAGAGATTACATTGTTCACCGCTTTTTGTAATAAAAAGTCCTGTCATGTTTAGTTTCTATCCCCACAAGACATGCATGAAAACCATTTTAGATTAAAAATAATCTGAAATAAGGCTCTTCACTTTCTAATTGATGTAATTTTGTGATCATCGAGTAAAACAAATATACATAAATTTATAAATAGAAGATATCTTTGAGAAACATTCAGATGCTACGGCCATGCATCACACATACCATGGCCATACCTCACACATACCAATAGAATGAGAGTCAATTTAGTTATTTTGAACCTATATAACGATGAAATATAAACTTAATTATCAACACTCAATTGATATGTAAATGTTGATCATGGACAATCGTTATAACTTCTATACTATAATATAACAATAAAATGTCCGATAATATAGCTATTATAATATATTATTAATGTATTATTATAACGTAATGTGTTGTTAAAAACAAAACACATGACAAAAGGAACTAGAGTAAATTTAGAGTAAATTACCCTTGCTTTTTAATTAGTATTCAACTTTATCTTACCATTAATATAATCAAATTAAGATTTAATTAGTAAATATACTTAAAAGTAACAAACTTTACAACAAATAATCACTAAAGTAAAAAGTTTGCCATCCCATGGCACGTGGCATGGTGATGGTCATGTGCGCACTTCCTCCAATGTCTTTAACCATTTTGTGAACTCAAATTCTCTAATTCATTTTCAAAATGGGAGGATTTATCAAATTTATTCTATTAAATCTTTGGCGTTATGGACCTCTTCAATGTGTTCATAAAATGTCAATGTTAAAAAACAAAATCTCTATTTTTGATGAATTATTTTATCTTTTTCACTTAATTTCAAAAAAGTTAACTGAGAAATATATATGATGATTTTTTAAAAATTTGATTGCACCAATCTATAGGATATATCATTGTTCACATTCTCGTATTACAAAGATGCATACTATGTAGGCAAATTCTCCTCTACGCGGCTCTAAAGTATTTTCATGGGGCCCATTCATTCATATTCTAGGCTAAGGAAATCAAACTCATATATTAAATCAAAATTTGATCAAATAAAAGTCAAATAAGGTATCATTACAAAGCTATAGTAGTATAGAAGCCTCAATATGATATGAAGTTTACAATAATATGTCTTACTCACTAACAAATATTCTAATAAGTAGAAATGGAACACCTACTACCATCGTGAGTGCTACCACCTTGAGTCGCTATTACAAACCTTTCATCCCGGGTTGGCATTGTTGAAATCAACTTCTCTGATGCTTTCTTGAGGTATATCCTCCTAAGCCAGATCGGGATCGATGTCCACATTTCTGTCTTTGCTTTCGTGGCTCTATTTCTCTCGCTTGCACTTCGATCTTTAACTTGCTTCCGCAGACATTCTCTATAGGATTAAGGTCAGAGAATTTGGTGGCCATTCAAGCTTTTTCAATCCAAGTTGTCGTCTCCAATCTTTTTGTATATTACTACCATGTACTCGGAGCACCATCCTCCATTAAAATAAGGTGCTCATAGCGGTCATGGTGCCTAATAATAACGCCTAATGCTCTTTGGAGATACTAGTCTCTACAAAGTTCGCAAAGGCGCCTATTAGGAGGAATTAACACCAAATAAGACTAAGATGAGCCAAATGATAGCACCCATACCATAATTGTCCTTCCGATTTGAATGTAGGTGCTAAGAATTGTAGTTGTGAAGCGTTCATATGCTTTTCGCGTATTACCTAATTTGGCGTGATGGTTTCCAACTTCAAAGGATGACTAATTCGGCCCAAATCACATTACTCCAACCGTCAATCGTCCAATGCAAGTGCCCTTGCAAAAGCCAACCTCTTTCGCTTGTATGTCACTCAAGAATGGTTTTGCTTCACCGCAATGCTGTTTGGTAATGCAAGCTCATAAAGCTCTTTACGTAAAGTTGACATGCTCCGGAAGATGTCACATTCTCGCATTCTCGCAAGAGAGGCACGACGATTACTACTAAGATCTCTATGGAGCCTTCTCCTATCTCGATCACTCATGTTTTTCAGCCTCTGGATCTACTTGTTGGCAATACAGAGCCACTAATTTAAATCGCTTGAGAATCCTTTGAAATAGCCGATTTTGGCCTTCCTACAATGTTTCCAATTTCACTCACCGACATGCCGCCTTTCTGCATACCAACTATCATGTGTCATATATCATTTGATACATAACCCTTGCCATGGTGCAATAACTAAACAACACTTACATCCACAAAAGCTTGATAAAAAAAGGTCCTAACAACAACACAGTAAAAACGATATAGCTGTTTGACAAACAAGACTT
>CM073321.1:19762555-19875055 GCA_037043015.1 Bryum argenteum
AACCACCTTCATATCATGCTATTAAGACTAGGATGCTTGATGCGAAGAAGGCAGCTGTGCAAAAGTCGGTTGATGATTGAACAAAACTTTCTATCGAGAAGTACGGATGAACAATATGCTCGAATGGGTGGTCTGATGTCACAAGTAGACCACTTATAAACATGATGCTCGTTTGCCCAGTCGGGGAGGTCTTTTTGGGATCGATGGATACTACAGGGAAGAAGGACATTGTTTATGTCGCAAATGAAATAGCGATGTACATAGAGGAGGTTGAACCAAAAAACATTGTTCACATATGCTCGGACAGTGCAAGCTCCATGCTAGGGGTTGTCAAGAAGTTGCACATAGACTATCCTGACTTATATAGACAAGGTTGTGCGGCACATATTTCAGACCTCGTTCTAGAAGATTAGGGGAAAGAGGCATGGGTTAAAGATTTTGTAGAACAAGCCAAGAGAATGTGCACATTTATTAAAAGACCGCACGTCCCACTTGTTCTATTCAAGAAGTACTCCTCAAAGCGCAACTAATCTTCAAACTCGATTTGCAACAAACTACTTAATGATAGAGCGAATGTTAAAGCTACAAAAACCTCTAAACAACATGGTGATCGATGCAGAGTGACATGCGTTTGTCCAGACATTGTTTAACAGGAAAAACAGTCACCAGTTATAGACAAAGGCAAGGAATGTGAGGAACAACATTAGGAGCCATGAGTTATGGGAGAACTGTACGAAGTTTGTGAAAGTAGTTGAACCAGTATTGATAGCTCTTCGAGAGTTTGAAGGGGAAGTACCAGCCATGCCCAGGGCATATGTGATTATGTCGGACCTTAAAGAACACGTGTTCTCTTTGCGTGAACCTCCATTCGAACTATCCCTCGACATAGCTACGGAATACAAGGTGGTGTCGGTGCGTGCAGTGAGCAGTTACTGGTGAGCGGTGCGTAGATATTCACAAGCAATGGGCAGATTTTCAAAAGCAATGATCAGATTTTTGAGTGTAAATTAAGCAGAGTACATTGAAATCATCCATAAAGAAGGCGACGGCCATAGGGTCGGGGATTCATTGCATAAACCCATGACCGTGTAAAGAAGTTATCGTTTGTGGCCGTTGTGAACCCTTGAGATGGTTCACCTCGGCGGGAAAACCCTTCCCGCAAGGTTTTGATTATTTACGCGCGTTATATAATGCTTATTCTTATGTTTTACTCTTTTAGTTTCAAACCTCGGCATATAGTAGAAAGTCTTGGAGTCCTATCTCGCTAATCCGGACTTGTTAGAATCAAAATCCTCAATGGTTTTAGTTCTAAAAAGTTAGAAAGTGGAAAAGGGGTTAGAAGACCGGTGGATGAAATGTTGGATGGATGTAGTGGAGTTGGTTTTCTCCCTACCGTTGGGCTAGGGTTGGAGAGAGTGTGTGTCTCTCTCTCTCTCCCATGTGTGGGGGAAGAGGGTGTGTGTGCGTGTGAAAATTTTCTTAGGTTGTAGCTATGCAAAATAGAGTTAAGTGGTCTAACACAAATAAACTTGCAAGTAGGATGTGTGGATTCGTTGCATGTGGGTGTGAGTGTGGGTAGGTTGGAGGAGAAGATAGAAGGGTTGGAGTTTTCAATTTGGGAGTAGCTGCCAACTTTGAAGGACAAGATCTCACGATTGACGAAGAATTGGGAGGTTTGCCTTAGAGATCTAGGAGCGTTGTCGAGTTTTCTTTCCAACAAGACCAAGCTTGCCCTCATTGGAGCAAGGACGAGGGAGAAATCGTCGTTCTACCGAAGGGACCTTACTGGTGGCGGCAGATTGAGGGAAGCCCCATTTCATCCTCCTTTGATGTGATTGTGACACTCTTGAATAGCTAGATTGTGTGTGCAACGACCCTAGTGGGGTTAGATGCATGAATGCTTTGGAAAATGGCAATTTGTTGCCCAAAAACATGTTTGGGTTGCAGCTTGATTTGGTGATGTTGTGTTATAGTTTCATGTATGAATGTGTGTTTTCTTGCTTGTGTATCTTTGGTTTGATTGTCTTGTGTCACGATTTGAATTCGTGTGTGAGGGAACATGAGCCTTCCCCAAAATTCTCAATTAACCCTAAAATTGTGTAGTGGTGGAGAATTGCATGTTTAGTTGATTGTTAGCGCTCATATGTTGATTGGGTGCTTAGGTTTGAGTAGAAGGTGCTTTAATGTGATTTGCAACCCCTTTTCAGCCCTAAATTGTGTGCTGGACCTCTTAGTCCATATGTGTTTTAGAGGCCTTAAGTGTTCATTTTGGTCATTTTGTGCCCCATAATGAGCCCTAGGCCCAGGCGAGATGTCAATCCGGACGTCTTTTAGGTTTTGGTCGGACGGACGTCCGTCCGGAGAATGCATCGGAATTACTATGCATGTAGTAAATTTTTTAGCCGTCGGATCGTATTGAAAATCGCATCGTAGCCGTTCAAATAGTGTTGTGAGTGTAGGTGATTACCGTTGGATTCAATCAGGCGGCCCAGGACCGTCCGATTGGCCTACCCGACCGACCGGTCGGCCGCGTCGGATCGATCGCTTGATCGAACGCCCGGCCGTCCGATCGATGCGTCAATTCAGTCGGCCCGTCCGATCGATCAGTGATCTCCGTCGGCCCGTCCGATCCGGCGCGGCCGACCGGTCGGCGCCCGGCCGTCCGATCGGTCGGTCGGCCGCCGGTGATCGGCCGGGCCGATCGGTCGGGCGATCGGCGCCCGGCCCGTCCGTCGGTCGGTCGACCATGGTGTCGATCGCGTCGGTCAGCGCCCGGCCGTCGGATCGGTCGGGCGATCGGCCATCGGCCCGGTCGGCGTCGGCCGTCCGATCGGTCGCGATCTCCGTCGACCGTCCGTCGATCGCGGTCTCCGTCGGCCCGTCCGATCGACGCGACCGACCCGATCGGCGCCGGCCGTCCGATCGGTCGGGTCGGCCGCCGATGATCGGCAGACGTCGGTCGGACGAGTCGGCGCCCGGCCGTCCGATCGGTCGGTCGGCGCGGCTGATCGGTCGCGTCGGTCGCGCGCCCGGCCGTCGGTCGGTCGGGCGGTCGGCCATCGGCCGTCCGATTTAGTCGCCCGGTCGGCCATGCGGCCGCGGCCTATATAAAACCGACGGTCCTCCACTCTCCTCACTTCTTTCCTTCGTTATCGAGTGCGGAGTAGTTTGTAGGTTGGAATTTTTTAAATTTTCATCCCAGCTCCCTTATCATGCGGAGGAAAGAAGTCTTTTTCGTTGTAAGGGGAGATTTTGCTTTTTTTTCACAAAGATGCCCAAACATAGGGGTTTGGGGTAGTGGGGGAATCGAGGCCGGAAACCAAGGGTTGTTAGACATTTGGAGAAGTGGGAGCACCCATCAATAAGTGCAAGAACTTTCTTGGAGAATGTAATCGTGCGATTTTATGAGGCTATGATCTTTCGCGTTTGTTTAGCAAATACGTGAAATACAAAGAAAAAGCGTGGCCAAATTCAAGAAACGACATGATGGACCTCATGATGGAAGCGCTCAAGATCCGGTGTGGAGAAGCGGAGACCGATAAGCGTGGTTTCTGGGGTGGATGGAGGATAGATTAATTGATGCTATCTGGAATGGTGTCGACATATTGAAGAGGTATGAGAGAACCACTCGGCGGGTAATGAGGAGTTCGGGGATGTGGTATTGAGGGCGGAGGCTTTTCAAGAAGCGATGAGGCCGTATTCAATAATAAAAACCGGGTTGGTTCCATAGGATGGTGGCGCGGGAACAAGGAAGGTTAATGGAAATGGTTCGTCGAATAATTTGGTAGTAATTCCTATGACCCCCGTATCATCGAGCTTGAGAAGAGGACTCTAAGGGGAGATACGGCACAATTTCAAAGTTCACATAAGAGGGTTGTGGGTATTGAAGAGTTTTGGGAATTTCTTTGCAAAGACTCCCATCCATCTTTGTGACACGACCGGACTTGGCCAGGTGGAGCATCGAGAATGAGGCGCTTCTTTGTGAGGATACAACATCCGGTGTTATTCGTTTTATAGCCATTCATGCAAATAAATTCCAAGGCTATACGTATTGGTGGAATGGCGGCGATTCGATCGATGTTGGCCCTTGATGCAAGATATGGAGATGATGTTCATGGAGAGATCGGACTCTCACCTCATTCGATGATGGCGTATTGAGCTTGGCGGTTGGTCGGTTCCGCAAAAAAGCGAGCGAGCTTGCTTGGGCTTTAGTGCATATCATGTGTGAAGTCCACGGTTGAACTACCTCCGCAGCGATGTGTCTCGGGACAACATACTTCTTCACTTCCCTCAAGATGAATCACGGTGTATATTGGAGTATGTTATTGGGGGCTAAAAATACGAGCATGGATGATAAAATGAGGTCCTTGTATCGTTAAAAACCCCAAGAGCGAATTGATACTCTACAAGCACGATATTGGGTAGATCCTCGGGTGGCGTACTTGTACAAGCGGGTGATGACATTCACATTATTCCCCTTCTTGATTGCGCTTCGGAGGAGTTTGCTCACGGCGCGAATAGCGCAACGCATCCTCAAGAAGAGCATGTCGAAGGCCTACGAGTTGCCAAAGTACAACGGGGCTGACCGGTGGTGCAATCAAGACTTGGCAAATGCTTTTGACCAATACTTGGAGATGGTGGGCGATGCAAAGTATCGTTGACCCGTTGTCAACAGCTTCATGGAATCATTCCATTGGCGGTGCCAAATGATCATTATCGCACCAAGTATGATTAGCAAATTAGTTATGCGCATTTCTTTTAGTTCTTGCGGCTTTATTAGATTTTTAGATTCTTCATTGAAGTTCTGATGTAGATGTAGGCAAATTCTTTGTAGTAAAATGTATTACATGCCTTCTATATGTATCGGCTTCAAGTACATTCTTGTTTATATATACCTTGCACTCATTCTATTGAATGACTTCTTCTCCATTGTTTGTTATTTTATTTTATTACTTCTTACCTTCAATAGAAATATCTCCAAATCTTCATGAACAATATTTGAGAATGTATAATGAATTGTGGAACTTCTTCATTACATCAACCTTGCGTAGTTGCGATATTAATGGTTTGTCAGAAGTCATTTCAAGCATAATATGACTTTTCTTACATATGCTTTTTTTTTTTGAATGAATTGATGAACATATTATATGTTAGGTGAGAGTGTGAGGCTGTGAAAAAAAGGCTTAAAGCCAAGCGAAAGAAATTATTACCACCAAGTGAACTTATAGTATAAAATACAAAGACATCGCCATAAAATCCTTGAAATAACAAATTACATAGTATATTAATATACAACGATATAGTCCGATATTGGATAATCCATTCATAAACAAAATATGGATTTACGTATCCTCAAAATTGGCCCCTAGCGAAGCGATAATGGTGTAGACATTATCCGTTGCCAAAAACTACATAACCTTCACTACAATGACACTATGTATGATGATTTGTCATTCTTAATCCGATTCTTCATCATCGTGTTTTACGACTTGGCGCTTGTGTAAGTAAGAAGGTGGTCCTCGAGAAGATTCTCCAAACAAGTTTGTTTGCCTAAAGTTCCTTTTGGCTTGAAGTTGTTCAATGTATTCTATTTGACTTAGAAGTGTGGCTTGTTGCGGATCTTGTTGGTACCTCGCCCCTTCGTCATCCGGAGATAGATAAGGTCTTTGAAGGCGCGTCGTTACTTCCGTATGCATTACGACCATATCCATAATTTGTGTAGCCAACAATGTCGATCTTCTATCATATTGACCTCGATACTCGTATGTTTCCTTGGTGTGATGGCCTACGGTACTCGGGACTTCCGAATGTTGTGCCGTATTGGTTCCCACGATTGTATGGGTTTATAGGATGAGTTGGGCTTGAGTTGCATTGAGCATTGGATCCGCTACCCTCTCACCTCCTAAACCATGTGTACCTCACTGTATACATTGGAGATGGGTAGTTCGAACTAGATCCACCTCTACCGTACTCGCGTTCGGCTCCGTCGTGTTTCTTTGATGAGGTGGCATATAACTCACCGAATCTTGAATTGGTGGTTTCTATGGTAATACCCCTCACTTCCTATGCCAAAGGATCTTGGTGCTTGACGATCGTCATGGTTTGAGTCTTCTTTGAGTGCCCCCATATGCCCTTGGGTTCCATGTTGTTGAAGTTGGGCATCCATGCTCGGTGAGCGTTACGAATACGTAGTATAACAATCGCTTGGTCCATCAATTTGTGGGAATGAATCGGTTCTTTGCGATCAATAAATGCATGTTCAAACCTATCGCGATGGTCAGTCAATGTCCTTGTGCGGGACTATTTCATTAGCACCATGGCCATGGTAGAATACAACATCAATTTTGGCCTTGTGTTCTTGATTCCAAGCGCAATTGTGACTTCGTGATATCATGCGCAAAATGGTCGCTCTTGCAACTCTTGGCTTGGGCCTTCACGACGAGGACCATATTTCTACTTCGTGCGCGGCCATAACTTCATGATGTGGTACATCTTCACGTACTTCTTGCACATGGTGCAATTCCAAATGTCCGCCCTCTTCTCTCGCCAACCCGGCTCTGCCAGCACGATTTGGGTCACTCCATGCTTCCCAATCCATTTTGGAGGGTCGCCCTTTGGTCGTGGAGACTTGGCCTCGCCCCTCGAGCGTGAAAACTTGGCGCCATTTCGGCGGCGACAAGTATGCGCGGTGTGGGTGTGGGTGACCCGCGCGGACTCACGAAATGCTAGCGATCGATGCGACTTTAAAAAAAGCCGCCTTGCCGCTCGTTCGCGAGTGAGGACAAAGAGCCCCTCCCCTCCTATTTATGCCGGCCGAGATCGGACGCCATTGGCGGTGGCGTTGATCGTCCGTCCGGCCAGGCGGCCGTCATCAGCGATCCGGCGGCGACGGCGCGTGCGATCGATCGGTCGCCGCGTCCGTCGGTCGATCGGGGGCGTCGATAAGCGCGGCCGTCGGTCGATCGGGGCCGCCCGATCCCGGCCCGGCCGGGCGGCGACCGCGGCCGGGCGGAGGCCGAACGGCCGTCTGCGGCGGCCGACCCGTCCCCGGCGACGGTCGGTCGCTCCTTCAGCGTCTCCCCTTCCCCCTCCTCCTCTTGCCTCCCCCAAAACTCCCGTTTGCACAACTTGAACACTTCCTCGCCATGCATACGCATTTTCAAAGTTCTATATTTAGCCTCTTTGGTCACGTGGCGTCTAAATAAGGACAAGGAATGTTACGACAAGGGAATGTCGGGAATGTCTTTTAAATCATAAGCGGGAATGTTTTATGACAAAGATACTATCGGCTTTAAATAAACCTATAATAAGGGACTCTTTGCAAGAGGAGGGAAGGCCAACAAATCTCCAAGCCAATTCACGCACTTTTTGAGTTATGTTGCCCAATTAGCTTTAATTGAACAATACATTTAACAACCAATTTAGTGGGGCCAATTTTCCAGTCGTGAAGTCCTTTGGAGTTGAAGCCCATGTCTAGAAGGAGAGCCAAGGCCATGGGGCCAATTCTTATTATTAACTAGAGTCCATGTTTTTTTTGTACACATTTATTTTTATTTTTATTTCTTGGAATTATTCTTCCCTAACACCTTAACAACCATGGCCACCATTTCGTCTTTTATCGTCACGGCCAAAAAATGTTTCATATTCAATTTCAAATGTAATGATCTCGCATCTAGTGATGATCCAACGGTTGAAGATTTCACACTACTACATATGGTAGTTTACTCAAGATCCTATGGTTGAAATTATAAAGTATATCTAAAAATATTGGACATAGCCCCTTTGTAGTGAAACCACCTATTCTCGTGCAGCAAGGAAAATTGAGGGAATCTATATACTTGGTGTGAGAAAGGAGTGGGTTACTATTTTTCACGGATAGGAAATAGAAAAGACAAGCTAACCCTATTTATGTGCTTTTTTAAAGCACACACATAAAAATACAAATTTTATAAGGAGAAGCCTAAAGGTGGGCACCCTAAATATGTGCATAATGTAAATGCAAGGAGGTGAGATCTTTATAAAGTCAAGAATCTTTGCCTCGCGCCTTTAGGTGGTTTCATCATAGTTCATAGTGGTGAGTACTAGTATTGCAAGCTCTGTCCCCGATTCACATTCATTTCTTCTATCTCCCAACTTTTGTCAAAATTTATCCATTCTCACTAGGAGATTTTGCCATGTCTTGGCCCCCATTCATGACTTGCCCGTCTTGTCTACCACGGGTGGCCTAAATCCCCTCTGATTACATTCCATAAATTTTACCTAGTCCTTGGTGAGAGTATATTGATGTCTCACATTGGAGAGATCAAGTATATATGAAATGTAGGTGATCATGTGTGAGCATTTACTTTTCATAACTTTGGTCTTCTTGAGTTTGTCAATATTTAGACTTTCTATTTGGGCCTTAACATTTCCACATTGTATGGTCTATATTAATTGATGGGTATTTGGAAATTACTCCGTCGTTGTGTATTCTAATTAGTAATACTTATTATAAAAAATATGGTGCATAAACAATTAATTCTATTATTCGCTATTTTTTGTTTGACAACCTTCAACTAACCTAGGAGAATATATATAATCAAGTACATATGATTAATTGTAGCATTATTCTTATTGTATGGATTTGAATAGTTACTTATTTCCCTCTTACAAAGGTAATTGAAATAAGTTTTCATTGTTACTATTTTTGCAATCATAAAATAAGAGAAATAAATAGGGAGACAAATAAATTTTAAAAAATATCCCACCCTATAAGTGTTTAACATATGGCAATAATGGCATCAACTTCTAAATTTTTAAGCATATTTGATACTGTACAAGTATAGTACATTAGTACTAGGATTAGATGTTATATCAAATTGATTATTCGTATACTATGATTGATTGATTTGGGAATAGAATATTTTGAAGAGCCATCACTTCTTCATACACTGTATGTAATGGATACATTCTCTTGTGGATAAACTTTAAGTTCTTGGTTAAAGATGTATAAATTACTATGTAGGCCTCTAGGGTATAGGGTTTAGGGTATAGGGTTTAGAGTTTAGGGTTTAGGGTTTATGGTCTTGAGGATTTGGGGTGGATTTCATTTTACTCCTAGTTTTTGTGTTGCAAAGCTTTGCAAACACAATTGTGTGTGGATGTAAAATAATGGATTACTGTATGTATGGTGTAGTTCTCAATTATATTTTACATGGATACAAGTTGCACTTCTCTACATCGCATAGTTAATGTGTGCAAAATAATCTATTTTGTATTTATCATTTTTGATTGAAGATGTTATTGACATGGAATAAATCACACATTTATTGCAAAGAATATATAGGTACAATATTAAACATCAACATACGAATTATGATTCCAGAGTCTTCAATATCATAGCCTATTTTAAACCAATATTGGAATAGAGTTACTATTGTAGGTCATGTGGCTCAGAGTTTAATTCATAGAGCCTCATAGATCATAATGTATGAGTACTGAAGTAGTGTTTGTACGAAACATCTTTGAATTCGTGAAGATCTATACTTTTATGGAGTTCACTCGAAATGGTTATGAACTTAAAATTTAAAGTTCAAATGTATCCGTGAAAAAAGAATACATAGCATTTCAGAAATCAACATAGGATTCCCTTTTCATTGTGTAGTAATTACTGAAAATCGAGTAACAGAAATCTTTGAGAAATAAAAAAAGGATCCTATACAATTTTATCTTATTTTAAATTTTAGTTATATATTTAAGGAAAAAAAATTTTAAAAAAAAAATAAAATAAAAAAATAAAAATAAAAAGCATCTTTGCGGCCCCCATTTGGTTTGGCGCCCGTGAGCGAAGCGTCGGCGGCCCGGCGTCAGCGGCCGGCCGGCGGCCGGCGGCCGTCAGCGTCCGGCGACCGGCCTAGCGGCCGGCTTTGCGGCCGAAGCGGCGACCGCCAGCCGGCACGGGGCCGACCGCGTCACGGCGGCCGCCGGTCGATCGCTCCTTCGCGTCCCCCTTCCCCCTCCTCCTCTTGCCTCTCCCAAACTCCCCGTTTGCACAACTTTGATCACTTCCTGCGCCTTGCATACATTTTCAAAAGTACTATATTTAGTCTTTATGATCCGCGTGGCGTCTAAATATGGACGAGGGAATTTTACGACAAGAGAATGTCGGGAATATCTCTTTGTCCCAGCGAGAATGTTTTATGACAAAGATACTCTTGGCTTTAAATATATCCATAGTAATGGACTTTCTTCAAGGGGAGTTAAGGCGAGCAAATCTCACGCTAATACACTCACTTTTTGAGTTGTTGTGCCCAATTGGCTTGAATCGAAGTAAACATTTAACAATCAATATAGTGTGGTCAATTTTCTCATTTGTGAAGGCATTGAGTTCATGCCCTTGTTTATAAGGAAAGCAAAGGCAATGGGGCCAATTCTTATTATAAGTTAAAGACCATGCTTTTGATTGTACACCTTAATTTATTCTTTGTTAAAATATTCCTTCTTAACCCCTAAAGATCCATGGACACCAAAGTGGAGGTTTCCTATTTCGGGCGACTTATATGAAGAGGTCAAAAGTAATAATTTTTTATTAAATTTTTCTAGGTGGTCCTTACACACTAAAGTGCATGTGGTAAAATTTGCATATCAAATTCCAAATTTACAACCTACATTTATAATATTTAGGTCTGAAGTCCATTAAGGGCAGTTAAATTTAGTCTTTGTTTGAAATTCTTTTTTGGAAATATGTTCATGAACAATTTACTACTTCACTTCCAAAGTGACCCAAGTCAAAATGTTTGTCTATTTCACAAAGGGTACCGTTGAGAGATTACAAAAATAATCTTCGCAATTTCTAGTAATTTCCGATATAAGTCATATAACTCTTTCTTCGAGTGATTGTTTTGAAAATATAAAATTTTAAATAGGCATCTCTTCTTCATTTAGAGTATCTAGTGGATAAAATCACTCATGGATAGGATTTGTGGTTTATGGTTTAGGATGTATGAATAACTCTTTAGGATGAGTTCCAAAATAAGTGTCCTACATTAAGATGAGGATACTCCAATTGACATTCTCAACCATGCAATATTGGAATAGGGGATTCTTGTTGTAGGTCATGTGGTTAAAGTTTGATTCATGAAGCCAATGGTCAATTAAATTACAAAGGAAAATAGAGAAGAAAGATATTGATTCAAAACCAAATGAATGCCTTATGTTTGAAACATCTATGAATTTGTGAAGATTTACACTTTAAAGTCCACTCAAAATGGTTATGAACTTAAAATTTAGAGTTAACCCCTAAACGACCGGCCACCGATTAGGCGTTTACGATGAAGGAAAAAATAATTTACTGATCAACTTCAAGCGTTATGATCTCACATCTAGTAATGATCCAACGGTTAAAAATATTCACGATACTACCAATGGTAGTCTACTTCAAGATCCTACGGTTGAAATTATCAATAATTTCCAAAAATATTGGACGTACCCCCATTAGTACATAGTAGTGCGTGTTTGGGATTTCAAGCTCCCGAAACATTGTGGATTTTAGGGGTTAAGATGTATCCGTGAGAAATAATATATTGCATTTGAAATCAACATAGGATTCCTTTTTTTCGATGTGTAATAATCAATTGAGAATCAAATAACAAAAAAACTTGCGAAATAAAAAGGATCTATGCTATGTAAGATCTCTGAATTTTATATATATATATATATATATATATATATATATAATTTTTATTTAAAAAAAAAAATTGAAAAAAATTGAAAAAAAAACCGCGTGGCCGCCCGCGTCGGTCGGCGCGCGTTGGTCGGCCGGCATCGGTCGGCCGGCATCAGCGACGCGTCGGCCCGGCCGCGTGGTCGGCGGCGACCGGCCGGCCCGAGCGACCCGGCCCGCGTCGGCCCGGCCCGATCGGTCGGCCGGATCGGCCGACCCCACGTCTGTCGGCGGGCCGGCCGGCGGCATGACATCGGTCAGCGGCCGTGATTGGCCGGCGACCGTCCGTGCGGCCGGTCCTAGGGTTGGGAAGGAGGGGATAAAGGGCTTTGGGGCCTCATTTCCCCTCACTTCTCCTTGTACTCATCCATCTCAAGCGGTACATGGCTGTAAGCATTAGCTTCTCGTGTCTTTGCATTTGTGGTGGCGGGGAAATCGGCGTGATACTTGCAGGCTGCTTTGCATCGAATTTTTGCATACTTGGGATATCTTGGGGTATTTTAAATACTCCCTACTCTTCATGGCGACGGATATTGATAACACGAACATGGAAGGCGATTACGAGCAGGACCTTGAGGTCACTGCGACGAAAAACACAAGCGAGGGATTGGTGGGGGCGAGTTGGTTTTACATGAGACACCGTCAAAGAGAGTGAAACCAAAGGAAGCGAGACATGAGTTGCACTACAAGATCTTGGATAATGAGGCCATCAAAGGCTGAGGCGGTTGGGCCAATGAACCGGAGGAATCTTGGAGAATGGCGGCGTGCAAGAAATATGTGAAGATGTATCGCATTGGGAAACTTTGGCCTCGAGAATGTCACAAAGTTAATACCAATAATTTTACTTGCAACCCTCAAACATGCAAGGATGATCACTTTCCTTCCATCGTCTTTGAAGAAGTGTGGGTGGCATTGTTTGGAACTCGTCCCAAGAGCAAGGGTTATTTTCCTATACGCTCTTGAGCATGGTGTATCTTGAGCTCATATTGAAGCGCAAGGTGAAGCTGGAGCACATTCGCGGCGAGTAGTGCATATCCTCTTGAATCGGGAGAAATCAAAGGATATCACGATAGGTTTGATCGAGAATCAAACTCTACAAAGGCCTTATTGCGGTGCTTGAGGAGGAAAACTCATGAGGCGGCGGAGAAGGAATCTCCTCCAACAACCACGACACATCGGGAGGATGGAAGGAATATGGTTCCTACGGATGCCCCAATCGTAGAACCAACTATAAGCGATAGGCTCGAAGGTGCAAGCGTAGTTGAAGAACCTCGTGTAACCCCGGTACCAACATCGGAGGAGCGGGGCCAAGTGTAACCCCGGTACCAACATCGGAGGAGGCGAGCCAAGTGAACCACGAGCGGATCACCTCTGGATGCCGTAGATGTCATTCAATACGGAAAGTAGTATGGTGGAAAATTTCGTGGACTATCTGCATCTGATGCCGAGCAATAAGAGATTGGTGGAGTGGTTGAAAAACGCGAGAAATGATGGTGATTGGTGCAATAAGGTAGATAAAGAGGAAGGTTTGCCAGGGGAGGTTAGGCATAAAGCCTCGGGCGGTTCAATAGTTCTTTGTGGCGTCGACTTCAAAGAGTGTCGGAAAGACTTGCTACTATATCTCGATTTAGTATCAATGAGTCGCTTTGGCAGCGATGTTGCACGGCATTATCTGTGCGGTGAATTATGAGGCAATCATAGATCGATTCCACCCTCTCTTTGAATGAAGCGGCGAAGAATGAGCTAATCATTGAGAATCTGCGAAAACAACATCAAATTACGCAGCGTCTCTTTGTGAGTTTTACAAGGAATGCGGTTGTTTGGCGAAGGTCTGCTAAGCGAGTATGTGGCAAAGTACGAAGAAGCAATGCGCCAAAGGCGGCGGTAGAAGACTTAGAAGATAACCGATATAAGTATTTCAAATTATTTCCACCACGCGGGATGACACTCGGGGGGCTTCATGTAGTTATGTTGTTCCATAATGTGATGTGGGTGGTAAAGGCGATGGTAAAGAGGATGGTGAAAAGGATGGTAATAAAGATAAGGGGAAGACCATTATCGGGACTTGATAGTCTTTTCTTTCACAAATTGATGGGGGTGGTAAAGAGGATGGTGAAGAAGAGAAGAAAAGGCGTATATCGGGGATTTATCTCCTCTCGAGAGAGGTTGGTGAAGAGGATGGTAAAGAAGATAAGGAAAAAACCATTATCGAACTAGGCGATGATGGCGATGATGAACTTAGGAGAAATTGAAGTTAAGATCGCAAAAGGAGGTAGATGATAGGCAGTTGAGCGACAACGGCATGGGCGATGGAGTTCGCGGCGATGAAAGAAGGAGAGAGATGTTACGATTGCGAAATGGAGGAGGAAGCAAAAGCATGCTCAATGAAGTTGGAGGCTACAAGTAAAGAGAGAGATGAGGCAATCGGCCCTGAATTGGAGGCATTACGGAAAACCTTCAAAACGGTAGATTCTCGGAGGCGACAATCCACCTTCACCTCGCATACTACCATTGTTGGGATGGGTTCATCGACTTCAAGATAAGAGGAGCTTGGTTTCGAGAGCAAAGAAGATCTGAAATCGATTGCATCTACATAAAAGGAATCACGTGAAGTTGTAGATGCTTCATTGGAGAAGTTAAATTCTGAAACGGATCGAAAAAACGATATGACCCCATAGAGTCACTTTTTGGGGGATATTGAAGAGATGATGGAGCGTACAAACTACTCTAAGATGAGGCGAAACAATGATGTTGATTGGACTATGGAGATAGAGGAAGGATGGGCGCCGTATAGTAGATTCTCATCGCACCTCAAGAGTCGGCTCGCATAGTGTCAGCACATCGACCCTCCTCCCATAATACTTAAAGACAAATGTGCGGTGTGCCTACATAATTTTTGGTCGGGCGCATCTGTTAGGCCAATGTGGCCATAACTTTCATGTTACTTGCATATGCCGATATCACGATGACAAAATCGGTATGTCGATATGTCGCTCCCCATTTAGCGAGAGATTCTACGAGATGATGTCGGGACATGCCATACGGTATTATCCACACCCCATGAGTTTACCGTGATCGACCCTCTTACGAAAGATTTCCTAGTTTCCGTATATTTTGCAAGTTCAAGTTTTTGGAAGGTTCTAGAACCTTCCACTGGTTTCAGCTTCCTCAAGCTTCCGTATAGCTCTAGTAGTTTCCGGAAGCTTCCAAGCTTCCAGGATAGTTCTAGTAGTATCCGGAAGCTTCTCTAAGCTCGGAAGGTTCCATAAACTTCCGGAAGGTTCCGCTTGATCTTCCTAGATTCCGGAAGCTCCCACGAGTCTCGGGAAGGTTCCATAGGAGCTTCTAGGACCTTACTCCGGAAGTTTCTTCTAGCCTAGTATATATAGAGTTGAAGGTCGTTGTTCTTCACTCTCTTCAACACCGATTGTATCTATTCCTCCTCTTATCAATATTACTTCTTCTTGTCTTCCTTCCGGTATCATCTTGAGTCTTACTGAGAGAATCCCCTCACTTCTAGTCTTTCTTGGTCCCCATTTGAGGTCTCCCCTCAATTCTCTGTCAGTCTTGTCTTTGAGTTGCCGTCCATAGATTTGAAGAGTGACTAACCGCGTTCTTGTCCGTGAGATTCTCGTTTAGTATTTCCTAGAGAAATTACTGTCTTAGAGTTTTTATGAGAGTTTTTGCATGGACTTGAATCGACTTCCTTTATCCCCAAGTCTGTTGTTCTAGAAGTGCGTTTTCTCTTTAGATCAAAGAGTGAACTAAGAGATGTTCTTATCCGACGGAGGAGTGAAGAATTTTATTTGAACCTCTTGAGATCACCTCTTCCGGTCATTATCCCTTGAGTCTGCGTGGAAATCTCATTACTTCATCTACTTGTGAATCTCCGGCTTTTCTAATCTAAGATGGGCGGCGTTTGAAATCCCGAGATGCGCGACATGAGTCGCCTTGATCGACAACTACTGACAGAGAATGCCAACATCGACATGCCGTGGAACAACACCAAGCGACTCTCGCTCAAGTCACGTGGCGACCCGCATTTGCAAGCCAAGTGTCGCATCCACAAGCACCTAAGGAGCCTCGGTGAGCTTGCCGGACAAGTTTGATGGAGATCGCCGAAGCTTGAGATTTTGTGAATCAAATTCGGCTCGTCTTCCGTCTCAACCTCAAAGATACTCAACGGAAGAAATACAAGTCGGATTCATCGGGACCTTGCTCGGCTGGAACCGCGTTATCGTGGTTCTCATCTCTGCTTTGGAGAAAAACTCTCCACTCTTGACAAGCCGTGACCGATTTTGGAAGAACTAGGCGAGCGTTTGGAGAAAGAGATCGAGCCCTGGTAGCGGCTTGCAAAACTCCGTTTCCTACAACAACGTTAACGTCGACTTGACCTACGTTGCGAGTTTCAACAAATTTCTTGTGACCTTGATTGGAGCGATCGGCTCTCATCGCTATGTTTCGATGGGGACTTCGTGACGATATCAAAACCTTGTTCTTGAACTTGCCCAAGCCAACCACGTTATCGGAGGCTATTACTCAAGCGATCATTGCGACAACCGATTGTTTGAGCAGGCGACAAGAGCGACGATTGCTCTTTGGATCGTATCGGCGGACTACGACTCCCATCTCGCGGACACCACTCAACACTTGACGGTAGAACCCATGCAAATCGACTCTTCAAAGGTCAAGAAGTTATCCGAAGAAGAAGAAAAAGAACGACGTCGTAGAGAACATCTATGCTTGTCTTGTGGAGAAAAGACCCGCGGTGGAGGAAGCGCCTGTTAAACTCCAGGAGATCGAAGCCGCACAAATTTTGTGGTACTATAAGTGCTTGTGAGCGGAACCACGAGGAGTTCATGTCGGGAAAAGCGACAACGGCCCGGCCGATAGGGGACGTGCGGTGACAAGTGTTTCTCGTCATCGGTCCTATCTTATCCTCTGAACCCTCTCGATGTTTTAATATCCGCTTATAATAGATTTCCATCCGCATAGTATAAAGGTTAAAGCTTTGTTAGATTCGGGAGCTTCCGCTTGTTTATTGATAGAGACCTTGTCAAACGTCATAACACTGCCTACGATTCTAAGAAATATGCCGTAGCGATAGAAGTCATTGACGATGGCAGCGATTTCAGGAGATGTTACCGAAACTAAACCTTTGAGTATTATCTTAGAAGGACACCAAAATCTTGTTGTATTTAATATCATTAGCTCTCCCTCTAATCCTCTTGTCTTAGGTCTCTCTTGGTTAGAAATGGTCAATCAAAGTATAGATTGGAAGACACGAAAACTTACATATCAAACTATAGCTCCCTATTTCCCTTCACAACATCCTAAGAATAACCTACGATCTTGCCTTTCCCAAGCCCAAAGTCACGAGGTCAAAACTCCGCTCATGGTCGGTGCCCGAGCCTTTATGAGGGCTGCCAGGGCGGGAATATGTTTGCAATTTATGCAATTCCGTCATCACAACATATCAAGGACCGGCCAAACTACGGTGAGTATGAAGAATTTTCAGGCGTATTCGAGAAGAAGAATCTTGACATACTTCCTCAACACCGACCCTATGATTGTGGCATCGAGCTTCAAGAAGGTGCACAACCACCATTTGGCCCGATCTCTGATCTTTCGCGAGCGAGCTTGCTTTGCATTGCGAGATTACCTTGATGAAAATCTTGCAAAGAATTTCATCCGACACTCAAGTCACTGCTGGGAGCTCCTATTCTATTCGTCAAGAAGAAGGACGGTTCCCTTCGGATGTGCGTGGACTACAGCGGCTGAATAAGGTTACGATCGAGAATCGGTATCCATTACCACTCATCTCAGGACTCCTTGACCAACTCGGTCAAGCAAAGATCTATACCAAGATCGATCTTCGTGGAGCGTACAACCTGGTACGTATCGAGGAAGGTGACGTGGAAGCGCATTCGAGCGAGGTATGGACATTTCGAATACAATGTCATGCCTTTTGGTCTTACCAACGCGCTGCCATCTTCAACACTTAATGAGCGGCGTGTTCGAGTTCTGGGCGACTTTGTTGTTTGCTACCTCGACGACATATTGGTGTTCTCCAAAAATGAAGAAGATCGCACCAACCATGTCCGATTGGTATTGAAGAAGCTCTGTGGCTGCGGGTTATCGCCAAGTTGGAAAAGTCGTCTTCCATCAACCTCAAGTCGAATTCCTAGGCTACATCATTTTACGGAGAGGTCTATCCATGGACCCAAAGAAGATTCAAGCGATCGTTGATTGGCGAAACCAACTACCGTTCGAGGCGTACAATGTTTCCTTGGTTTTGCCAACTTCTACCGAATCTTTATTCGAAATTACTCTAAGATTCTTGCTCCGTTGACCCGATTGACTTGCAAGGACAAGCTCGAGTGGACTACGAAGCGACGAAGCTTTCGAGTTTTTGAAGAAGGCGTTCTGACGGCGCGCCTATTCTCACATCATCACGATTTCGAAAGCCGTTCTTCCTAAAGCGGATGCTTGATTTTGCCCTTGGGCGGTCCTTTCACAATCCGGCGGCGGCGGACGCCTCCATCTGTCGCGTTCCACTCGCGAAAATTTCTGCTGCTGAGATCAATTCACGAGATTCACGACAAGGAGCTTTTAGCTATCGTCGACTCTTTCAAGAATGGCGTCACTTCCTTGAAGGTGCTCGATATCCCGTCGCGATTCATACCGATCACAAGAACCTTGAGTATTTCATATACGCGAGTCTTGAATCGTCGACAAGCCCGTTGGAGTATATCGTTGTCGCGATTCAACTTTGTAATTACGTACCGCCCGGCTCTCAACAAATCCGTTCGATGCACTTTCTAGCGAACATACCTTGCGCCTAAAGAAAGCGTCGACATCGACCAACAGAGGACTACCCTCATCAAGCTGAGCAACTTGACTCAAGACCGTGCGCACCACAATTTCGGTGGATGCATCTTTTCTCGAAGATATCCGAGTAAGTTTACAATCGATCCTTTGGCCTCGAAAGTCAAGAGCAATCCTAGCATCTCAATGTTGAAGAATCTCCATGTCGGGACTCTCAAGTCTCGATTCAGAGGTTATAGATTCGGAATCCCGAATCAACACACTTCCGATTAAGCTTCAGCGTCGCGTGAAACTCCCCAAGATGATGCGGATCAAGATTCCGTTTCGAGATGGCCTACTATATTATCGGGGACTACTCTATGTCCACGAAGGCCCATCTTGACTCAGTGCTCGATCTCGACACGACTTTCCATCGGCGGGACACTTTGGTTACAACAAGACCATGGAGCTGTTATCCGGAGACTTTTGTGGCCTCAAATGTGGAAAACCGTGAAGGACTATGTCACAACGTGTGACATCATTTCTAGATCCAAGATCCCTCGTCATCGGCCGTGCGGGTTGCTTGGCCGTTGCCGATCCCGAAACCCCATGGACATCCATATCCATGGACTTTATTGTGGACCTTCCAATGTCCAACACCTTTGATTCCATCTTCGTTGTTGTGGACCGGTGACCAAGATGGCTCACTTCATTCCGTGCCACAAGGCGATTCTGGGAGAAGAGACAACAAGACTCTTTGTAGACAATGTCTCTGAACTCCAGCCTTCCCAACGACATCATTTCCGATCGTGGAGCATAATTCACATCGAAGTTACAGCGGTCTTTGTTCAAGATTACAGGCGTGGAGATCAAGCTATCTTGACATACCATCCTCGGGGACGGGACAAACCGGCGCGTCAATCAAGTGTTGGAAGCGTGCTTGCGGTGCACCATCAACTACCATCAAGACAATTGGGTGGAGTTGTTGCCGCTCGCCGAGTTTGCCTACAACAACACGTTGCGGTCTCTCTCGGACCCCTTTCTTTGCAAACTACGGTCATCATCCGGGATTGATCAATTCAATCTAAACATTTACGAGAATCCAGGTACCCGCGAGATCTTGCTACTCGATTATCGATATCCGAAGCGGATGAAGCGAGCCTCCTCCTCGAAGCCCAAGCGCCCGAGAAGACAAAGCGGCGGCGGTCTCGTAAGGAACATCCAGCCATCTCTATTGGTGACAAGGTATGGCTACTGCGTCGAAATTTGAGGACTCGCCGGCCATCTGACAAACTCGACTACCGTCGCCTTGGACCATTCAAAGTGGTCAAACAAATCAACAAGGTGGCTTACCGGTTGGAGTTACAGCTTCTATGAAGATTCATCCGATTTTCCATGTATCTCTCCTTGAACCGTACAAAGAATCTACGTTACAGGCGGGGATTCAAGAACCTCCTCCACGTCGAGATGAAAGGCGATGAAGAATTTGAAGTCTCGGAGGTTCTAGACTCTCGCATCCGCGTCGACAACTCGAATATCTTGTGCATTGGCGGACTCGACGTCGTGAAAGAACA
This sequence comes from Bryum argenteum, assembly GCA_037043015.1. Taxonomy (NCBI): domain Eukaryota; kingdom Viridiplantae; phylum Streptophyta; class Bryopsida; order Bryales; family Bryaceae; genus Bryum; species Bryum argenteum. The sequence continues at coordinate 19,782,638 of CM073321.1, forward strand.
CAGGAGCTGCCTCAAACCTCAAGAACTCTCTGAGTTAATTCAAGAGTTCCATCGCCGATACCCTCGAAAACCTAAAAGCGTTTAGGTTCAATGCATCTGAATCGCCACGGCACCAAGTCTGTAAGTTTCCTCTTGGTGCGGTGCGGATCTGAACTTTGAACCAAAAGCGGTGGGGGTATCGGCAAGCGACAACGCTTGTCTAGCTTCGGTTTCTGAGGCGAGGCCTTGAACTCACGTTGGCGAAAATTTGGTAAGGCGCGGCGCCACCTCGCCCGATGTCTCAAGTCGCCAACCACATGGTTTTATACGGTCCGTAACTGCGTTCTACCGCGTATCGTAAACAACTCACGACTTTCCGCCGCCCGGTGCGACATTCGATTCTCACGGTATTCGTATCCCGTATATTTACTCTTTTTGTCTAGTCCGTGAAACCCACGTGAACATTCTCGTTTATGTTTTATTGGTTCGTGTGGGAACTCGTGGAACTCGTGGAACTCGTTCCTTGAAGGGGGTGATGTCGCGGACATGCCATACGGTATTATCCACACCCCATGAGTTTACCGTGATCGACCCTCTTACGAAAGATTTCCTAGTTTCCGTATATTTTGCAAGTTCAAGTTTTTGGAAGGTTCTAGAACCTTCCACTGGTTTCAGCTTCCTCAAGCTTCCGTATAGCTCTAGTAGTTTCCGGAAGCTTCCACAAGCTTCCGGATAGTTCTAGTAGTATCCGGAAGCTTCTCTAAGCTTCGGGAAGGTTCCATAAACTTCCGGAAGGTTCCGCTTGATCTTCCTAGATTCCGGAAGCTCCCACGAGTCTCGGAAGGTTCCATAGGAGCTTCTAGGACCTTACTCCGGAAGTTTCTTCTAGCCTAGTATATATAGAGAGTTGAAGGTCGTTGTTCTTCACTCTCTTCAACACCAGTTGTATCTATTCCTCCTCTTATCAATATTACTTCTTCTTGTCTTCCTTCGGTATCATCTTGAGTCTTACTGCGAGGAATCCCCTCACTTCTAGTCTTTCTTGGTCCCCATTTGAGGTCTCCCCTCAATTCTCTGTCGTCTTGTCTTTGAGTTGCCGTCATTAGCAGTTTGAAGAGAGTGACTAACCACGTTCTTGTCCGTGAGATTCTACGTTTAGTATTTCCTAGAGAAATTCTGTCTTAGAGTTTTCATGAGAGTTTTTGCATGGACTTGAATCGACTTCCTTTATCCCCAAGTCCTGTTGTTCTAGAAGTGCGTTTTCTCTTTAGATCAAAGAGTGAACTAAGAGATGTTCTTATCCGACAGAGGAGTGAAGAATTTTATTTGAACCTCTTGAGATCACCTCTTCCGGTCATTATCCCTAGAGTACACAGCGGAAATCTCTGTTACTTCATCTACTTGTGAATCTCCAGGCTTTTCTAATCTAAGATGGGCGGCGTTTGAAATCCGAGATGCGCGACATGGTCGCCTTGATCGACAACTACGACAAGAGAATGCCAACATCGACATGCCATGGAACAACACCAAGCGACTCTCGCTCAAGTCCGCGTGGCGACCCACATTGCAAGCCAAGTGTCGCATCCACAAGCACCTAAGGAGCCTCGGTGAGCTTGCCGGACAAGTTTGATGGAGATCGCGCGAAGCTTGAGATTTTGTGAATCAAATTCGGCTCGTCTTCCGTCTCAACCTCAAAGATACTCAACGGAAGAAATACAAGTCGGATTCATCGGGACCTTGCTCACTGGAACCGCGTTATCGTGGTTCTCATCTCTGCTGGAGAAAAACTCTCCACTCTTGACAAGCCGTGACCAATTTTTGGAAGAACTAGGCGAGCGTTTGGAGAAAGAGATCGAGCCCTGGTAGCGGCTTGCAAAACTCCGTTTCCTACAACAACGTTAACGTCGACTTGACCTCGTTGCGAGTTTCAACAAATTTCTTGTGACCTTGATTGGAGCGATCGGCTCTCATCACTATGTTTCGATGGGGACTTCGTGACGATATCAAAAAACCTTGTTGTTCTTGAACTTGCCCAAGCCAACCACGTTATCGGAGGCTATTACTCAAGCGATCATTGCGACAACCGATTGTTTGAGCAGCGACAAGCGGCGATTGCTCTTTGGATCGTATCGGCGGACTACGGCTCTCCATCTCGCCGGACACCACTCAACACTTGACGGTAGAACCCATGCAAATCGACTCTTCAAAGGTCAAGAAGTTATCCGAAGAAGAAAAAAAACGACGTCGTAGAGAACATCTATGCTTGTCTTGTGGAGAAAAAGACCACGGTGGAGGAGCGCCTGTTAAACTCCGGAGATCGAAGCCGCACAAATTTTGTGGTACTATAAGTGCTTGTGAAGCGGAACCACGAGGAGTTCATGTCGGAAAAGCGACAACGGCCAGCCGCGATAGGGACCGTGCGGTGACAAGTGTTTCTACGTCGTCGGGTCCTATCTTATCCTCTGAACCCTCTCGATGTTTTAATATCCGCTTATAATAGATTTCCATCCATAGTATAAAGGTTAAAGCTTTGTTAGATTCGGGAGCTTCCGCTTGTTTTATTGATAGAGACCTTGTCAAACGTCATAACCTGCCTACAGTTCCTAAGAAATATGCCGTAGCAGTAGAAGTCATTGACGGTAGGCCGCTGATTTCAGGAGATGTTACCCATGAAACTAAACCTTTGAGTATTATCTTAGAAGGACACCAAAAAATCTTGTTGTATTTAATATCATTAGCTCTCCCTCTAATCCTCTTGTCTTAGGTCTCTCTTGGTTAGAAATGGTCAATCCAAGTATAGATTGGAAGACACGAAAACTTACATATCAAACTATAGCTCCCTATTTCCCTTCACAACATCCTAAGAATAACCTACAGTCTTGCCTTTCCCAAGCCCAAAGTCCTGAGGTCAAAACTCCGCTCATGGTCGGTGCCCGAGCCTTTATGAGGGCTGCCAGGGCGGGAATATGTTTGCAATTTATGCAATTCCGTCATCACAACATATCAAGGACCCGACAAACTACGGTGAGTATGAAGAATTTTCAGGCGTATTCGAGAAGAAGAATCTTGACATACTTCCTCAACACCGACCCTATGATTGTGGCATCGAGCTTCAAGAAGGTGCACAACCACCATTTGGCCCGATCTACGATCTTTCGCGAGCGAGCTTGCTTTGCATTGCGAGATTACCTTGATGAAAATCTTGCAAAGAATTTCATCCGACACTCAAAGTCACTGCGGAGCTCCTATTCTATTCGTCAAGAAGAAGGGCGGTTCCCTTCGGATGTGCGTGGACTACACCGCGGCTGAATAAGGTTACGATCGAGAATCGGTATCCATTACCACTCATCTCGGGACTCCTTGACCACCAACTCGGTCAAGCAAAGATCTATACCAAGATCGATCTTCGTGGAGCGTACAACACAGTACGTATCGAGGAAGGTGACGAGTGGAAGGCGCATTCGAGCGAGGTATGGACATTTCGAATACAATGTCATGCCTTTTGGTCTTACCAACACTTTGCCATCTTCCAACACTTAATGAGCGGCGTGTTCGAGTTCTGGGGCGACTTTGTTGTTTGCTACCTCGACGACATATTGGTGTTCTCCAAAAATGAAGAAGATCGCACCAACCATGTCCGATTGGTATTGAAGAAGCTACTGCTTTGCCGGGTTATCGCCAAGTTGGAAAAGTCGTCTTCCATCAACCTCAAGTCGAATTCTAGGCTACATCATTTTACGGAGAGGGTCTATCCATGGACCCAAAGAAGATTCAAGCGATCGTTGATTGGCGAAAACCAACTACCGTTCGAGGCGTACAATGTTTCCTTGGTTTTGCCAACTTCTACGAATCTTTATTGAAATTACTCTAAGATTCTGCTCCGTTGACCGATTGACTTGCAAGGACAAGCTCGAGTGGACTACGACGGACGAAGCTTCGAGGTTTTGAAGAAGCGTTCTGACGGCGCCTATTCTCACACATCACGATTTCGAAGCCGTTCTTCCTAAAAGCGGATGCTTGATTTTGCCCTTGGGCGGTCCTTTCACAATCCGGCGGCGACGGACGCCTCCATCTGTCGCGTTCCACTCGCGAAAATTTCTTCTTTTTGAGATCAATTACGAGATTCACGACAAGGAGCTTTTAGCTATCGTCGACTCTTTCCAAGAATGGCGTCACTTCCTTGAAGGTGCTCGATGTCCCGTCGCGATTCATACCGATCACAAGAACCTTGAGTATTTCATATACGCGAGTCTTTGAATCGTCGACAAGCCCGTTGGAGTATATCGTTGTCGCGATTCAACTTTGTAATTACGTACCGCCCGGCTCTCAACAAATCCGTTCGATGCACTTTCTAGGCGAACATACCTTGCGCCTAAAGAAAGCGTCGACATCGACCAGCAGAGGACTACCCTCATCAAGCAGCAACTTGACTCAAGACCGTGCGCACCACAATTTCGGTGGATGCATCTTTTCTCGAAGATATCCGAGTAAGTTTACAATCGATCCTTTGGCCTCGAAAGTCAAGAGCAATCCTAGCATCTCCAATGTTGAAGAATCTCCATGTCGGGACTCTCAAGTCTCGGTTCGGAGGTTATAGATTGGAATCCCGAATCAACACCTTCCGGTTCAAAGCTTCCGCGTCGCGTGAAACTCCCCAAGATGATGCGGATCAAAGATTCCGGTTTCGAGATGGCCTACTATATTATCGGGGACTACTCTATGTCCACGAAGGCCCATCTTAGACTCCGAGTGCTCCGATCTCTCGTGCGACTTTCCATCGGCGGGGACACTTTGGTTACAACAAGACCATGGAGCTGTTATCCGAGAGACTTTTGGTGGCCTCAAATGTGGAAAACCGTGAAGGACTATGTCACAGCGTGTGACATCATTCTAGATCCAAGATCCCTCGTCATCGGCCGTGCGGGTTGCTTGGCCGTTGCCGATCCCGAAAACCCATGGACATCCATATCCATGGACTTTATTGTGGACCTTCCAATGTCCAACACCTTTGATTCCATCTTCGTTGTTGTGGACCGGCTGACCAAGATGGCTCACTTCATTCCGTGCCACAAGGCAGTTACCGGAGAAGAGACAACAAGACTCTTTGTAGACAATGTCTACAAACTCCACGGCCTTCCCAACGACATCATTTCCGATCGTGGAGCACAAATTCACATCGAAGTTACAGCGATCTTTGTTCAAGATTAGGCGTGGAGATCAAGCTATCTTCAGCATACCATCCTCAGACTGACGGACAAACCGAGCGCGTCAATCAAGTGTTGGAGCAGTACTTGCGGTGCACCATCAACTACCATCAAGACAATTGGGTGGAGTTGTTGCCGCTCGCCGAGTTTGCCTACAACAACACGTTGCAGGGGTCTACTCAACAGACCCCTTTCTTTGCAAACTACGGTCATCATCCCAGGATTGATCAATTCAATCTAAACATTTCTGAGAATCCAGCTGCCACAGATCTTGCTACTCGATTGTCGATATCGAGGAAGCGGATGAAGCGAGCCTCCTCGAAGCCCAAGAGCACCCGAGAAGACAAGCGGCGGGTCTCGTAAGGAACATCCGACCATCTCTATTGGTGACAAGGTATGCTCTGCGTCGAAATTTGAGGACTCGCCGGCCATCGACAAACTCGACTACCGTCGCGTCTTGGACCATTCAAAGTGGTCAAACAAATCAACAAGGTGGCTTACGGTTGGAGTTACCGGCTTCTATGAAGATTCATCCGATTTTTCCATGTATCTCTCCTTGAACCGTACAAAGAATCTACGTTACCGGGCGGGATTCAGAACCTCCTCCACGTCGAGATGAAAGGCGATGAAGAATTTGAAGTCTCGGAGGTTCTAGACTCTCGCATCCACGTCGACAACTCGAATATCTTGTGCATTGGCGGGGCTACGACGTCGTGAAAGAACACAGGGAGCTGCCTCAAACCTCAAGAACTCTCTGAGTTAATTCAAGTTCCATCGCCGATACCCTCGAAAACCTAAAAGCGTTTAGGTTCAATGCATCTGAATCGCCACGGCACCAAGTCTGTAAGTTTCCTCTTGGTGCGGTGCGGATCTGAACTTTGAACCAAAGCGGTGGGGGTATCGGCGAGGCGGCAACGCCTTGTCTGCTTCGATTTTTACGAGGGCGAGGCCTTGAACTCACGTTGGCGAAAATTTGGTAAGGCGCGGCGCCACCTCGCCGATGTCTCAAGTCGCCAACCACATGGTTTTATACCGGTCCGTCGCTGCGTTCTACCGCGTATCGTAAACAACTCACGACTTTCCGCCGCCAGCACAGACATTCGATTCTCACGGTATTCGTATCCCGTATATTTACTCTTTTTGTCTAGTCGTGAAACCCACGTGAACATTCTCGTTTATGTTTTATTGGTTCGTGTGGGAACTCGTGGAACTCGTGGAACTCGTTCCTTGAAGGGGGTGATGTCGGGACATGCCATACGGTATTATCCACCCCCATGAGTTTACCGTGATCGACCCTACTTACGAAAGATTTCCTAGTTTCCGTATATTTTGCAAGTTCAAGTTTTTGGAAGGTTCTAGAACCTTCCACTGGTTTCAGCTTCCTCAAGCTTCCGTATAGCTCTAGTAGTTTCGGAAGCTTCCACAAGCTTCCGGATAGTTCTAGTAGTATCCGGAAGCTTCTCTAAGCTTCCGGAAGGTTCCATAAACTTCCGGAAGGTTCCGCTTGATCTTCCTAGATTCCGGAAGCTCCCACGAGTCTCGGGAAGGTTCCATAGGAGCTTCTAGGACCTTACTCCGGAAGTTTCTTCTAGCCTAGTATATATAGAGTTGAAGGTCGTTGTTCTTCACTCTCTTCAACACCAGTTGTATCTATTCCTCCTCTTATCAATATTACTTCTTCTTGTCTTCCTTCCAGTATCATCTTGAGTCTTCTGCGAGGAATCCCCTCACTTCTAGTCTTTCTTGGTCCCCATTTGAGGTCTCCCCTCAATTCTCTGTCGAGTCTTGTCTTTGAGTTGCCGTCCATAGCAGTTTGAAGAGTGACTAACCACGTTCTTGTCCGTGAGATTCTCGTTTAGTATTTCCTAGAGAAATTCTGTCTTAGAGTTTTCATGAGAGTTTTTGCATGGACTTGAATCGACTTCCTTTATCCCCAAGTCCTGTTGTTCTAGAAGTGCGTTTTCTCTTTAGATCAAAGAGTGAACTAAGAGATGTTCTTATCCGACAGAGGAGTGAAGAATTTTATTTGAACCTCTTGAGATCACCTCTTCCGGTCATTATCCCTAGAGTACACAGCGGAAATCTCTGTTACTTCATCTACTTGTGAATCTCCAGGCTTTTCTAATCTAAGATGGGCGACGTTTCAAATCCCGAGATGCACGACATGGTCGCCTTGATCGACAACTACTGACAGAGAATGCCAACATCGACATGCCATGGAACAACACCAAGCGACTCTCGCTCAAGTCCACGTGGCGACCCACATTGCAAGCCAAGTGTCACATCCACAAGCACCTAAGGAGCCTCGGTGAGCTTGCCGGACAAGTTTGATGGAGATCGCGCGAAGCTTGAGATTTTGTGAATCAAATTCGGCTCGTCTTCCGTCTCAACCTCAAAGATACTCAACGGAAGAAATACAAGTCGGATTCATCGGGACCTTGCTCGGCTGGAACCGCGTTATCATGGTTCTCATCTCTGCTGGAGAAAAACTCTCCACTCTTGACAAGCCGTGACCGATTTTGGAAGAACTAGGCGAACGTTTGGAGAAAGAGATCGAGCCCAGTAGCGGCGCAAAACTCCGTTTCCTACAACAACGTTCGCGTCGACTTGACCTCGTTGCGAGTTTCAACAAATTTCTTGTGACCTTGATTGGAGCGATCGGCTCTCATCGCTATGTTTCGATGGGGACTTCGTGACGATATCAAAACCTTGTTCTTGAACTTGCCCAAGCCAACCACGTTATCGGAGGCTATTACTCAAGCGATCATTGCGACAACCGATTGTTTGAGCAATGACAAGAAGCGACGATTGCTCTTTGGATCGTATCGGCGGACTACGACTCCATCTCGCCGGACACCACTCAACACTTGACGGTAGAACCCATGCAAATCGACTCTTCAAAGGTCAAGAAGTTATCCGAAGAAGAGAAAGAAACGACGTCGTAGAGAACATCTATGCTTGTCTTGTGGAGAAAAAGACCACGGTGGAGGAGCGCCTGTTAAACTCCGGAGATCGAAGCCGCACAAATTTTGTGGTACTATAAGTGCTTGTGAAGCGGAACCACGAGGAGTTCATGTCGGAAAAGCGACAACGGCCAGGCCACGATAGGGACCGTGCGGTGACAAGTGTTTCTCGTCGTCGGGTCCTATCTTATCCTCTGAACCCTCTCGATGTTTTAATATCCCGCTTATAATAGATTTCCATCCGCATAGTATAAAGGTTAAAGCTTTGTTAGATTCGGGAGCTTCCGCTTGTTTTATTGATAGAGACCTTGTCAAACGTCATAACACCTACGATTCTAAGAAATATGCCGTAGATAGAAGTCATTGACGGTGGCGGCGATTTCGGGAGATGTTACCCACGAAACTAAACCTTTGAGTATTATCTTAGAAGGACACCAAAAAATCTTGTTGTATTTAATATCATTAGCTCTCCCTCTAATCCTCTTGTCTTAGGTCTCTCTTGGTTAGAAATGGTCAATCCAAGTATAGATTGGAAGACACGAAAACTTACATATCAAACTATAGCTCCCTATTTCCCTTCACAACATCCTAAGAATAACCTACAGTCTTGCCTTTCCCAAGCCCAAAGTCCTGAGGTCAAAACTCCGCTCATGGTCGGTGCCCGAGCCTTTATGAGGGCTGCCAGGGCGGGAATATGTTTGCAATTTATGCAATTCCGTCATCACAACATATCAAGGACCCGGCCAAACTACCGGTGAGTATGAAGAATTTTCAGGCGTATTCGAGAAGAAGAATCTTGACATACTTCCTCAACACCGACCCTATGATTGTGGCATCGAGCTTCAAGAAGGTGCACAACCACCATTTGGCCCGATCTACGATCTTTCGCGAGCGAGCTTGCTTTGCATTGCGAGATTACCTTGATGAAAATCTTGCAAAGAATTTCATCCGACACTCAAGTCACTGCGGAGCTCCTATTCTATTCGTCAAGAAGAAGGGCGGTTCCCTTCGGATGTCGTGGACTACGCGGCTGAATAAGGTTACGATCAAAATCGGTATCCATTACCACTCATCTCGGGACTCCTTGACCAACTCGGTCAAGCAAAGATCTATACCAAGATCGATCTTCGTGGAGCGTACAACACAGTACGTATCGAGGAAGGTGACGAGTGGAAGGCGCATTCGAGCGAGGTATGGACATTTCGAATACAATGTCATGCCTTTTGGTCTTACCAACGCTGCCATCTTCCAACACTTAATGAGCGGCGTGTTCGAGTTCTGGACGACTTTGTTGTTTGCTACCTCGACGACATATTGGTGTTCTCCAAAAATGAAGAAGATCACACCAACCATGTCCGATTGGTATTGAAGAAGCTACTGTGTGCCGGGTTATACGCCAAGTTGGAAAAGTCGTCTTCCATCAACCTCAAGTCGAATTCTAGGCTACATCATTTTACGGAGAGGGTCTATCCATGGACCCAAAGAAGATTCAAGCGATCGTTGATTGGCGAAACCAACTACCGTTCGAGGCGTACAATGTTTCCTTGGTTTTGCCAACTTCTACGAATCTTTATTCGAAATTACTCTAAGATTCTTGCTCCGTTGACCGATTGACTTGCAAGGACAAGCTCGAGTGGACTACGAGAAGCGACGAAGCTTTCGAGGTTTTGAAGAAGGCGTTCTGACAGCGCCTATTCTCACACATCACGATTTCGAAGCCGTTCTTCCTAAAGCGGATGCTTGATTTTGCCCTTGGGCGGTCCTTTCACAATCCGGCGGCGGCGGACGCCTCCATCTGTCGCGTTCCACTCGCGAAAATTTCTTTTCTTCTTGAGATCAATTACGAGATTCACGACAAGGAGCTTTTAGCTATCGTCGACTCTTTCCAAGAATGGCGTCACTTCCTTGAAGGTGCTCGATATCCGTCGCGATTCATACCGATCACAAGAACCTTGAGTATTTCATATACGCGAGTCTTTGAATAAATCGACAAGCCCGTTGGAGTATATCGTTGTCGCGATTCAACTTTGTAATTACGTACCGCCCGGCTCTCAACAAATCCGTTCGATGCACTTTCTAGGCGAACATACCTTGCGCCTAAAGAAGCGTCGACATCGACCAACAGAGGACTACCCTCATCAAGCACGAGCAACTTGACTCAAGACCGTGCGCACCACAATTTCGGTGGATGCATCTTTTCTCGAAGATATCCGAGTAAGTTTACAATCGATCCTTTGGCCTCGAAAGTCAAGAGCAATCCTAGCATCTCAATGTTGAAGAATCTCCATGTCGGGACTCTCAAGTCTCGATTTCGAGGTTATAGATTCGGAATCCCGAATCAACACTGCTTCCGATTCAAGCTTCCGTCGCGTGAAACTCCCCAAGATGATGCGGATCAAGATTCCGGTTTCGAGATGGCCTACTATATTATCGGGGACTACTCTATGTCCACGAAGGCCCATCTTGACTCAGTGCTCCAGTCTCGACACGACTTTCCATCGGCGGGACACTTTGGTTACAACAAGACCATGGAGTATTATCCGAGAGACTTACGGTGGCCTCAAATGTGGAAAACCGTGAAGGACTATGTCACAACGTGTGACATCTGTTCTAGATCCAAGATCCCTCGTCATCGGCCGTGCGGGTTGCTTGGGCCGTTGCGATCCCGAAACCCCCATGGACATCCATATCCATGGACTTTATTGTGGACCTTCCAATGTCCAACACCTTTGATTCCATCTTCGTTGTTGTGGACCGGTGACCAAGATGGCTCACTTCATTCCGTGCCACAAGGCGATTCTGGGAGAAGAGACAACAAGACTCTTTGTAGACAATGTCTCTGAACTCCACGGCCTTCCCAACGACATCATTTCCGATCGTGGAACGCAATTCACATCGAAGTTACGGCGGTCTTTGTTCAAGATTAGGCGTGGAGATCAAGCTATCTTGACATACCATCCTCGGGCCGACGGACAAACCGAGCGCGTCAATCAAGTGTTGGAAGCGTGCTTGCGGTGCACCATCAACTACCATCAAGACAATTGGGTGGAGTTGTTGCCGCTCGCCGAGTTTGCCTACAACAACACGTTGCGGTCTCTCAGCGGACCCCTTTCTTTGCAAACTACGGTCATCATCCCGGGGATTGATCAATTCAATCTAAACATTTACGAGAATCCAGGTTTGCCCACGAGATCTTGCTACTCGATTATCGATATCGAAGCGGATGAAGCGAGCCTCCTCGAAGCCCAAGAGCACCCGAGAAGACAAGCGGCGGGTCTCGTAAGGAACATCCGACCATCTCTATTGGTGACAAGGTATGGCTCTGCGTCGAAATTTGAGGACTCGCCGGCCATCGACAAACTCGACTACCGTCGCCTTGGACCATTCAAAGTGGTCAAACAAATCAACAAGGTGGCTTACCGGTTGGAGTTACAGCTTCTATGAAGATTCATCCGATTTTCCATGTATCTCTCCTTGAACCGTACAAAGAATCTCTCGTTACAGGCGGGGATTCAGAACCTCCTCCACCGATCGAGATGAAAGGCGATGAAGAATTTGAAGTCTCGGAGGTTCTAGACTCTCGCATCCGCGTCGACAACTCGAATATCTTGTGCATTGGCGGGACTACGACGTCGTGAAAAGAACACAGGGAGCACTGCCTCAAACCTCAAGAACTCTCTGAGTTAATTCAAGAGTTCCATCGCCGATACCCTCGAAAACCTAAAAGCGTTTAGGTTCAATGCATCTGAATCGCCACGGCACCAAGTCTGTAAGTTTCCTCTTGGTGCGGTGCGGATCGAACTTTGAACCAAAAGCGGTGGGGAGTATCGGCAATGACGACGCGCTTGTCTGCTTCGGTTTCGAGGGCGGGCCTTGAACTCACGTTGGCGAAAATTTGGTAAGGCGCGGCGCCACCTCGCCCGATGTCTCAAGTCGCCAACCACATGGTTTTATACGGTCCGTCGCTGCGTTCTACGCGTATCGTAAACAACTCACGACTTTCCGCCGCCCGGCCGCGACATTCGATTCTCACGGTATTCGTATCCCGTATATTTACTCTTTTTGTCTAGTCGCGTGAAACCCGTGAACATTCTCGTTTATGTTTTATTGGTTCGTGTGGGAACTCGTGGAACTCGTGGAACTCGTTCCTTGAAGGGGGTGATGTCGCGGACATGCCATACGGGGTATTATCCACACCCCATGAGTTTACCGTGATCGACCCTACTTACGAAAGATTTCCTAGTTTCCGTATATTTTGCAAGTTCAAGTTTTTGGAAGGTTCTAGAACCTTCCACTGGTTTCAGCTTCCTCAAGCTTCCGTATAGCTCTAGTAGTTTCCGGAAGCTTCCACAAAGCTTCCAGGATAGTTCTAGTAGTATCCGGAAGCTTCTCTAAGCTTCGGGAAGGTTCCATAAACTTCCGGAAGGTTCCGCAGATCTTCCTAGATTCCGGAAGCTCCCACGAGTCTCGGGAAGGTTCCATATGGAGCTTCTAGGACCTTACTCCGGAAGTTTCTTCTAGCCTAGTATATATAGAGAGTTGAAGGTCGTTGTTCTTCACTCTCTTCAACACCAGTTGTATCTATTCCTCCTCTTATCAATATTACTTCTTCTTGTCTTCCTTCCAGTATCATCTTGAGTCTTACTGCGAGAATCCCCTCACTTCTAGTCTTTCTTGGTCCCCATTTGAGGTCTCCCCTCAATTCTCTGTCGAGTCTTGTCTTTGAGTTGCCGTCCATAGCAGTTTGAAGAGTGACTAACCACGTTCTTGTCCGTGAGATTCTACGTTTAGTATTTCCTAGAGAAATTCTGTCTTAGAGTTTTCATGAGAGTTTTTGCATGGACTTGAATCGACTTCCTTTATCCCCAAGTCCTGTTGTTCTAGAAGTGCGTTTTCTCTTTAGATCAAAGAGTGAACTAAGAGATGTTCTTATCCGACAGAGGAGTGAAGAATTTTATTTGAACCTCTTGAGATCACCTCTTCCGGTCATTATCCCTAGAGTACACAGCGGAAATCTCTGTTACTTCATCTACTTGTGAATCTCCAGGCTTTTCTAATCTAAGATGGGCGACGTTTCAAATCCCGAGATGCACGACATGGTCGCCTTGATACGACAACTACAGCAAGAGAATGCCAACATACGACATGCCATGGAACAACACCAAGCGACTCTCGCTCAAGTCACGTGGCGACCCCATTTGCAAGCCAAGTGTCGCATCCACAAGCACCTAAGGAGCCTCGGTGAGCTTGCCGGACAAGTTTGATGGAGATCGCACGAAGCTTGAGATTTTGTGAATCAAATTCGGCTCGTCTTCCGTCTCAACCTCAAAGATACTCAACGGAAGAAATACAAGTCGGATTCATCGGGACCTTGCTCGGCTGGAACCGCGTTATCGTGGTTCTCATCTCTGCTTTGGAGAAAAACTCTCCACTCTTGACAAGCCGTGACCAGTTTTTGGAAGAACTAGGCGAACGTTTGGAGAAAGAGATCGAGCCCTGGTAGCGGCGCAAAACTCCGTTTCCTACAACAACGTTAACGTCCGGACTTGACCTCGTTGCGAGTTTCAACAAATTTCTTGTGACCTTGATTGGAGCGATCGGGCTCTCATCACTATGTTTCGATGGGGACTTCGTGACGATATCAAAACCTTGTTCTTGAACTTGCCCAAGCCAACCACGTTATCGGAGGCTATTACTCAAGCGATCATTGCGACAACCGATTGTTTGAGCAATGACAAGAAGCGACGATTGCTCTTTGGATCGTATCGGCGGACTACGGCTCCATCTCGCGGACACCACTCAACACTTGACGGTAGAACCCATGCAAATCGACTCTTCAAAGGTCAAGAAGTTATCCGAAGAAGAGAAAGAAACGACGTCGTAGAGAACATCTATGCTTGTCTTGTGGAGAAAAAGACCACGGTGGAGGAAGCGCCTGTTAAACTCCGAGAGATCGAAGCCGCACAAATTTTGTGGTACTATAAGTGCTTGTGAAGCGAGAACCACGAGGAGTTCATGTCGGAAAAGCGACAACGGCCCGGCCAGCGATAGGGACCGTGCGGTGACAAGTGTTTCTCGTCGTCGGGTCCTATCTTATCCTCTGAACCCTCTCGATGTTTTAATATCCCGCTTATAATAGATTTCCATCCGCATAGTATAAAGGTTAAAGCTTTGTTAGATTCGGGAGCTTCCGCTTGTTTTATTGATAGAGACCTTGTCAAACGTCATAACCTGCCTACGGTTCCTAAGAAATATGCCGTAGCAGTAGAAGTCATTGACGGTGGGCGATTTCGGGGAGATGTTACCACATGAAACTAAACCTTTGAGTATTATCTTAGAAGGACACCAAAAAATCTTTGTTGTATTTAATATCATTAGCTCTCCCTCTAATCCTCTTGTCTTAGGTCTCTCTTGGTTAGAAATGGTCAATCCAAGTATAGATTGGAAGACACGAAAACTTACATATCAAACTATAGCTCCCTATTTCCCTTCACAACATCCTAAGAATAACCTACGATCTTGCCTTTCCCAAGCCCAAAGTCACGAGGTCAAAACTCCGCTCATGGTCGGTGCCCGAGCCTTTATGAGGGCTGCGCCAGGGCGGGAATATGTTTGCAATTTATGCAATTCCGTCATCACAACATATCAAGGACCAGCCAAACTACGGTGAGTATGAAGAATTTTCAGGCGTATTCGAGAAGAAGAATCTTGACATACTTCCTCAACACCGACCCTATGATTGTGGCATCGAGCTTCAAGAAGGTGCACAACCACCATTTGGCCCGATCTACGATCTTTCGCGAGCGAGCTTGCTTTGCATTGCGAGATTACCTTGATGAAAATCTTGCAAAGAATTTCATCCGACACTCAAGTCACTGCGGGGAGCTCCTATTCTATTCGTCAAGAAGAAGGGCGGTTCCCTTCGGATGTGCGTGGACTACCGCGGCTGAATAAGGTTACGATCAAGAATCGGTATCCATTACCACTCATCTCGGGACTCCTTGACCAACTCGGTCAAGCAAAGATCTATACCAAGATCGATCTTCGTGGAGCGTACAACCTGGTACGTATCGAGGAAGGTGACGAGTGGAAGGCGCATTCGAGCGAGGTATGGACATTTCGAATACAATGTCATGCCTTTTGGTCTTACCAACGCGCTGCCATCTTCCAACACTTAATGAGCGGCGTGTTCGAGTTCTGGACGACTTTGTTGTTTGCTACCTCGGCGACATATTGGTGTTCTCCAAAAATGAAGAAGATCGCACCAACCATGTCCGATTGGTATTGAAGAAGCTACTGTGTTGCCGGGTTATCGCCAAGTTGGAAAAGTCGTCTTCCATCAACCTCAAGTCGAATTCTAGGCTACATCATTTACGGAGAGGGTCTATCCATGGACCCAAAGAAGATTCAAACAGTCGTTGATTGGCAGAAACCAACTACCGTTCGAGACGTACAATGTTTCCTTGGTTTTGCCAACTTCTACCGAATCTTTATTCGAAATTACTCTAAGATTGCTGCTCCGTTGACCCGATTGACTTGCAAGGACAAGCTCGAGTGGACTACAGAAGCAGACGAAGCTTTCGAGGTTTTGAAGAAGGCGTTCTGACGGCGCCTATTCTCACACATCACGATTTCGAAGCCGTTCTTCTAAAGCGGATGCTTGATTTTGCCCTTGGGCGGTCCTTTCACAATCCGGCGGCGGCGGACGCCTCCATCTGTCGCGTTCCACTCGCGAAAATTTCTTTCTTGCTGAGATCAATTCACGAGATTCGACAAGGAGCTTTTAGCTATCGTCGACTCTTTCCAAGAATGGCGTCACTTCCTTGAAGGTGCTCAGTATCCCGTCACAGTTCATACCGATCACAAGAACCTTGAGTATTTCATGTCTGCCAAGGTGCTGAATCGTCGACAAGCCCGTTGGAGTATATCGTTGTCGCGATTCAACTTTGTAATTACGTACCGCCCCGGCTCTCAACAAATCCGTTCCGATGCACTTTCTAGGCGAACATACCTTGCGCCTAAAGAAAGCGTCGACATCGACCAACGAGAGGACTACCCTCATCAAGCACGAGCAACTTGACTCAAGACCGTGCGCACCACAATTTCAGTGGATGCATCTTTTCTCGAAGATATCCGAGTAAGTTTACAATCTGATCCTTTGGCCTCGAAAGTCAAGAGCAATCCTAGCATCTCCAATGTTGAAGAATCTCCATGTCGGGACTCTCAAGTCTCAGTTCGGAGGTTATAGATTGGAATCCCGAATCAACACCTTCCGATTCAGCTTCACGTCGCGTGAAACTCCCCAAGATGATGCGGATCAAGATTCCGGTTTCGAGATGGCCTACTATATTATCGGGGACTACTCTATGTCCACGAAGGCCCATCTTGGACTCAGTGCTCCGTCTCGACACGACTTTCCATCGGCGGGACACTTTGGTTACAACAAGACCATGGAGCTGTTATCCGAGAGACTTTTGGTGGCCTCAAATGTGGAAAACCGTGAAGGACTATGTCACAACGTGTGACATCATTCTAGATCCAAGATCCCTCGTCATCGGCCGTGCGGGTTGCTTGGCCGTTGCCGATCCCGAAAACCCCATGGACATCCATATCCATGGACTTTATTGTGGACCTTCAATGTCCAACACCTTTGATTCCATCTTCGTTGTTGTGGACCGGTGACCAAGATGGCTCACTTCATTCCGTGCCACAAGGCGATTCTGGGAGAAGAGACAACAAGACTCTTTGTAGACAATGTCTCTGACTCCACGGCCTTCCCAACGACATCATTTCCGATCGTGGAGCATAATTCACATCGAAGTTACGCGATCTTTGTTCAAGATTAAGGCGTGGAGATCAAGCTATCTTGACATACCATCCTCGGGCCCGCGGACAAACCGAGCGCGTCAATCAAGTGTTGGAAGCGTGCTTGCGGTGCACCATCAACTACCATCAAGACAATTGGGTGGAGTTGTTGCCGCTCGCCGAGTTTGCCTACAACAACACGTTGCGGTCTACTCAGCGGACCCCTTTCTTTGCAAACTACGGTCATCATCCCGGGATTGATCAATTCAATCTAAACATTTACGAGAATCCAGTACCACGAGATCTTGCTACTCGATTATGCGATATCGAGAAGCGGATGAAGCGAGCCTCCTCGAAGCCCAAGAGCACCCGAGAAGACAAACGGCGGTCTCTCGTAAGGAACATCCAGCCATCTCTATTGGTGACAAGGTATGGCTCTTTGCGTCGAAATTTGAGGACTCGCCGGCCATCGACAAACTCGACTACCGTCGCCTTGGACCATTCAAAGTGGTCAAACAAATCAACAAGGTGGCTTACGGTTGGAGTTACAGGCTTCTATGAAGATTCATCCGATTTTTCCATGTATCTCTCCTTGAACCGTACAAAGAATCTACGTTACCGGGCGGGATTCAAGAACCTCCTCCACGTCGAGATGAAAGGCGATGAAGAATTTGAAGTCTCGGAGGTTCTAGACTCTCGCATCCGCGTCGACAACTCGAATATCTTGTGCATTGGCGGGGCTACGACGTCGTGAAAGAACACGGGAGCTGCCTCAAACCTCAAGAACTCTCTGAGTTAATTCAAGAGTTCCATCGCCGATACCCTCGAAAACCTAAAAGCGTTTAGGTTCAATGCATCTGAATCGCCACGGCACCAAGTCTGTAAGTTTCCTCTTGGTGCGGTGCGGATCTGAACTTTGAACCAAAACGGTGGGGGTATCGGCAAGCGACAACGCTTGTCTAGCTTCGATTTCTGAGGCGAGGCCTTGAACTCACGTTGGCGAAAATTTGGTAAGGCGCGGCGCGCCACCTCGCCGATGTCTCAAGTCGCCAACCACATGGTTTTATACCGGTCCGTCGCTGCGTTCTACCACGTATCGTAAACAACTCACGACTTTCCGCCGCCCGGCCACGACATTCGATTCTCACGGTATTCGTATCCCGTATATTTACTCTTTTGTCTAGTCCACGTGAAACCCACGTGAACATTCTCGTTTTATGTTTTATTGGTTCGTGTGGGAACTCGTGGAACTCGTGGAACTCGTTCCTTGAAGGGGGTGATGTCGGGACATGCCATACGGTATTATCCACACCCCATGAGTTTACCGTGATCGACCCTCTTACGAAAGATTTCCTAGTTTCCGTATATTTTGCAAGTTCAAGTTTTTGGAAGGTTCTAGAACCTTCCACTGGTTTCAGCTTCCTCAAGCTTCCGTATAGCTCTAGTAGTTTCGGAAGCTTCCACAAGCTTCCAGGATAGTTCTAGTAGTATCCGGAAGCTTCTCTAAGCTTCGGAAGGTTCCATAAACTTCCGGAAGGTTCCGCTTGATCTTCCTAGATTCGGAAGCTCCCACGAGTCTCGGAAGGTTCCATATGAGCTTCTAGGACCTTACTCCGGAAGTTTCTTCTAGCCTAGTATATATAGAGAGTTGAAGGTCGTTGTTCTTCACTCTCTTCAACACCAGTTGTATCTATTCCTCCTCTTATCAATATTACTTCTTCTTGTCTTCCTTCCAGTATCATCTTGAGTCTTCTGCGAGGAATCCCCTCACTTCTAGTCTTTCTTGGTCCCCATTTGAGGTCTCCCCTCAATTCTCTGTCGAGTCTTGTCTTTGAGTTGCCGTCCTTAGAGTTTGAAGAGAGTGACTAACCACGTTCTTGTCCGTGAGATTCTACGTTTAGTATTTCCTAGAGAAATTCTGTCTTAGAGTTTTCATGAGAGTTTTTGCATGGACTTGAATCGACTTCCTTTATCCCCAAGTCCTGTTGTTCTAGAAGTGCGTTTTCTCTTTAGATCAAAGAGTGAACTAAGAGATGTTCTTATCCGACGAGAGGGAGAAGAAATTTATTTGAACCTCTTGAGATCACCTCTTCCGGTCATTATCCCTAGAGTACTGCGTGGAAATCTACATTTACTTCATCTACTTGTGAATCTCCAGGCTTTTCTAATCTAAGATGGGCGGCGTTTCAAATCCCGAGATGCGCGACATGAGTCGCCTTGATCGACAACTACTGACAAGAGAATGCCAACATCGACATGCCGTGGAACAACACCAAGCGACTCTCGCTCAAGTCCACGTGGCGACCCGCATTTGCAAGCCAAGTGTCGCATCCACAAGCACCTAAGGAGCCTCGGTGAGCTTGCCGGACAAGTTTGATGGAGATCGCGCGAAGCTTGAGATTTTGTGAATCAAATTCGGCTCGTCTTCCGTCTCAACCTCAAAGATACTCAGCGGAAGAAATACAAGTCGGATTCATCGGGACCTTGCTCACTTTGGAACCGCGTTATCATGGTTCTCATCTCTGCTGGAGAAAAACTCTCCACTCTTGACAAGCCGTGACCGTTTTTGGAAGAACTAGGCGAGCGTTTGGAGAAAGAGATCGAGCCACAGTAGCGGCTGCAAAACTCCGTTTCCTACAACAACGTTCGCGTCGACTTGACCTACGTTGCGAGTTTCAACAAATTTCTTGTGACCTTGATTGGAGCGATCGGCTCTCATCACTATGTTTCGATGGGGACTTCGTGGCGATATCAAAACCTTGTTCTTGAACTTGCCCAAGCCAACCACGTTATCGGAGGCTATTACTCAAGCGATCGTTGCGACAACCGATTGTTTGAGCAGCGACAAGAAGCGACGATTGCTCTTTGGATCGTATCGGCGGACTACACGCTCCATCTCGCGCGGACACCACTCAACACTTGACGGTAGAACCCATGCAAATCGACTCTTCAAAGGTCAAGAAGTTATCCGAAGAAGAGAAAAAAACGCGTCGTAGAGAACATCTATGCTTGTCTTGTGGAGAAAAGACCACGGTGGAGGAAGCGCCTGTTAAACTCCGGAGATCGAAGCCGCACAAATTTTGTGGTACTATAAGTGCTTGTGAGCGGAACCACGAGGAGTTCATGTCGGAAAAGCGACAACGGCCCGGCCACGATAGGGACCGTGCGGCTGACAAGTGTTTCTACGTCATCAGGTCCTATCTTATCCTCTGAACCCTCTCGATGTTTTAATATCCCGCTTATAATAGATTTCCATCCGCATAGTATAAAGGTTAAAGCTTTGTTAGATTCGGGAGCTTCCGCTTGTTTTATTGATAGAGACCTTGTCAAGCGTCATAACACCCTACGATTTCTAAGAAATATGCCGTGCTTGATAGAAGTCATTGACGATGTGGGCGCGATTTCGGAGATGTTCTGCATGAAACTAAACCTTTGAGTATTATCTTAGAAGGACACCAAAAATCTTGTTGTATTTAATATCATTAGCTCTCCCTCTAATCCTCTTGTCTTAGGTCTCTCTTGGTTAGAAATGGTCAATCCAAGTATAGATTGGAAGACACGAAAACTTACATATCAAACTATAGCTCCCTATTTCCCTTCACAACATCCTAAGAATAACCTACGATCTTGCCTTTCCCAAGCCCAAAGTCACGAGGTCAAAACTCCGCTCATGGTCGGTGCCCGAGCCTTTATGAGGGGCTGCCAGGGCGGGAATATGTTTGCAATTTATGCAATTCCGTCATCACAACATATCCAAGGACCCGCCAAACTACCGGTGAGTATGAAGAATTTTCAGGGCGTATTCGAGAAGAAGAATCTTTGACATACTTCCTCAACACCGACCCTATGATTGTGGCATCGAGCTTCAAGAAGGTGCACAACCACCATTTGGCCCGATCTACGATCTTTCGCGAGCGAGGCTTGCTTTGCATTGCGAGATTACCTTGATGAAAATCTTGCAAAGAATTTCATCCGACACTCAAGTCACTGCGGGAGCTCCTATTCTATTCGTCAAGAAGAAGGGCGGTTCCCTTCGGATGTGCGTGGACTACCGCGGCTTTGAATAAGGTTACGATCGAAGAATCGGTATCCATTACCACTCATCTCGGGACTCCTTGACCAACTCGGTCAAGCAAAGATCTATACCAAGATCGATCTTCGTGGAGCGTACAACCTGGTACGTATCGAGGAAGGTGACGTGTGGAAGGCGCATTCGAGCGAGGTATGGACATTTCGAATACAATGTCATGCCTTTTGGTCTTACCAGCGCTGCCATCTTCCAACACTTAATGAGCGGCGTGTTCGAGAGTTCTGGGCGACTTTGTTGTTTGCTACCTCGACGACATATTGGTGTTCTCCAAAAATGAAGAAGATCGCACCAACCATGTCCGATTGGTATTGAAGAAGCTACTGTGGCTGCCGGGTTATCGCCAAGTTGGAAAAGTCGTCTTCCATCAACCTCAAGTCGAATTCTAGGCTACATCATTTCTGGAGAGGGTCTATCCATGGACCCAAAGAAGATTCAAGATCGTTGATTGGCGAAACCAACTACCGTTCGAGGCGTACAATGTTTCCTTGGTTTTGCCAACTTCTACCGAATCTTTATTCGAAATTACTCTAAGATTCTTTGCTCCGTTGACCGATTGACTTGCAAGGACAAGCTCGAGTGGACTACGAAGCGAGACGAAGCTTTCGAGGTTTTGAAGAAGGCGTTCTGACGGCGCCTATTCTCACACATCACGATTTCGAAAGCCGTTCTTCCTAAAACGGATGCTTCGATTTTGCCCTTGGGCGGTCCTTTCACAATCCGGCGGCGACGGACGCCTCCATCTGTCGCGTTCCACTCGCGAAAATTTCTTCTTCTTGAGATCAATTACGAGATTCACGACAAGGAGCTTTTAGCTATAAATCGACTCTTTCCAAGAATGGCGTCACTTCCTTGAAGGTGCTCGATATCCCGTCACGATTCATACCGATCACAAGAACCTTGAGTATTTCATATACGCGAAGGTCTTTGAATCGTCGACAAAGCCCGTTGGAGTATATCGTTGTCGCGATTCAACTTTGTAATTACGTACCGCCCGGCTCTCAACAAATCCGTTCGATGCACTTTCTAGGCGAACATACCTTGCGCCTAAAGAAAGCGTCGACATACGACCAACAGGAGGACTACCCTCATCAAGCTGAGCAACTTGACTCAAGACCGTGCGCACCACAATTTCGGTGGATGCATCTTTTCTCGAAGATATCCGAGTAAGTTTACAATCGATCCTTTGGCCTCGAAAGTCAAGAGCAATCCTAGCATCTCAATGTTGAAGAATCTCCATGTCGGGACTCTCAAGTCTCAGTTCGAGAGGTTATAGATTCGGAATCCCGAATCAACACCTTCCCGATTCAAAAGCTTCCACGTCGCGTGAAACTCCCCAAGATGATGCGGATCAAGATTCCGATTTCGAGATGGCCTACTATATTATCGGGGACTACTCTATGTCCCGAAGGCCCATCTTGACTCTCAGTGCTCCGATCTCGACACGACTTTCCATCGGCGGGACACTTTGGTTACAACAAGACCATGGAGCTGTTATCCAGAGACTTTTGGTGGCCTCAAATGTGGAAAACCGTGAAGGACTATGTCACAACGTGTGACATCTGTTCTAGATCCAAGATCCCTCGTCATCGGCCGTACGGGTTGCTTCAGCCGTTGCCGATCCCAGAAACCCCATGGACATCCATATCCATGGACTTTATTGTGGACCTTCCAATGTCCAACACCTTTGATTCCATCTTCGTTGTTGTGGACCGGCTGACCAAGATGGCTCACTTCATTCCGTGCCACAAGACAGTTACCGGAGAAGAGACAACAAGACTCTTTGTAGACAATGTCTACAGACTCCACGGCCTTCCCAACGACATCATTTCCGATCGTGGAACGCAATTCACATCGAAGTTCTGGCAGTCTTTGTTCAAGATTCTGGGCGTGGAGATCAAGCTATCTTCAGCATACCATCCTCAGACTGACGGACAAACCGAGCGCGTCAATCAAGTGTTGGAGCAGTACTTGCGGTGCACCATCAACTACCATCAAGACAATTGGGTGGAGTTGTTGCCGCTCGCCGAGTTTGCCTACAACAACACGTTGCAGGGGTCTACTCAACAGACCCCTTTCTTTGCAAACTACGGTCATCATCCCAGGATTGATCAATTCAATCTAAACATTTCTGAGAATCCAGCTGCCACAGATCTTGCTACTCGATTATCGATATCCAGAAGCAAGATGAAGCGAGCCTCCTCGAAGCCCAAGAGCACCAGAAGACAAACGCTGACAGGTCTCGTAAGGAACATCCAGCCATCTCTATTGGTGACAAGGTATGGCTACTGCGTCGAAATTTGAGGACTCGCCGGCCATCTGACAAACTCGACTACCGTCGCCTTGGACCATTCAAAGTGGTCAAACAAATCAACAAGGTGGCTTACCGGTTGGGTTACAGGCTTCTATGAAGATTCATCCGATTTTCCATGTATCTCTCCTTGAACCGTACAAAGAATCTACGTTACCGGGCAGGATTCAAGAACCTCCTCCACGATCGAGATGAAAGGCGATGAAGAATTTGAAGTCTCGGAGGTTCTAGACTCTCGCATCCACCGTCGACAACTCGAATATCTTGTGCATTGGCGGGGCTACGACGTCGTGAAAGAACACAGGAGCTGCCTCAAACCTCAAGAACTCTCTGAGTTAATTCAAGAGTTCCATCGCCGATACCCTCGAAAACCTAAAGCGTTTAGGTTCAATGCATCTGAATCGCCACCGGCACCAAGTCTGTAAGTTTCCTCTTGGTGCGGTGCGGATCGAACTTTGAACCAAAAGCGGTGGGGGTATCGGCGAGCGACGACGCACTTGTCTAGCTCGGTTTTACGAGGGGCGAGGCCTTGAACTCACGTTGGCGAAAATTTGGTAAGGCGCGGCGCCACCACCTCGCCGATGTCTCAAGTCGCCAACCACATGGTTTTATACCGGTCCGTCGCTGCGTTCTACCACGTATCTGTAAACAACTCACGACTTTCCGCCGCCCGGCCACCGACATTCGATTCTCACGGTATTCGTATCCCGTATATTTACTCTTTTTGTCTAGTCGTGAAACCCGTGAACATTCTCGTTTTATGTTTTATTGGTTCGTGTGGGAACTCGTGGAACTCGTGGAACTCGTTCCTTGAAGGGGGTGATGTCGGGACATGCCATACGGTATTATCCACACCCATGAGTTTACCGTGATCGACCCTACTTACGAAAGATTTCCTAGTTTCCGTATATTTTGCAAGTTCAAGTTTTGGAAGGTTCTAGAACCTTCCACTGGTTTCAGCTTCCTCAAGCTTCCGTATAGCTCTAGTAGTTTCGGAAGCTTCCACAAGCTTCCAGGATAGTTCTAGTAGTTCGAAGGCTGCCTGTAAAAAGCGAGCTAGACAAGTGCGTCGTCGCCTCGTCGATCCCCCACGTTTTGGTTCAAAGTCTACTGCATCTGCTTTGCACGAGAGAAACTTACGGACTTGGTGCGGTGGCGGTGGATGCATTGAACCTAAACGCTTTTAAATTTCGAGGTATCGGCGATGGAACTCTTGAATTAACTCGGGGAGAGTTCTTGAGGTTTGAGCGAGGCTCCCGGTTCTTTCGGCGTCGTAGCCACCCTTGTCACAAGATATTCGAGTTGTCGGCGGTGGATGCGAGTCTAGAACCTCGAGACTTCAAATTCTTCATCGCCTTTCATCTCGATCGGTGGAGGAGGTTCTTGAATCACCCGTGCCCGTGCGTAGATTCTTTATGCAGTTCAAGGAGAGATCATGGAAAAGCGGATGAATCTTCGCAGAAGCCCGTAACTCAACCGGTAAGCCACCTTGTTGATTTGTTTGACCACTTTGAATGGTCAAAGCGACGGTAGTCGAGTTTGTCGAGATGGCGCGAGTCCTCAAATTTCGGCCTTGATAGCCATCCTTATCACCAATAGAGATGGTGGATGTTCCTTACGAGACACATCGGCGTTTGTCTTCACGGTGCTCTTGGGCTTCGAGGAGGCTCTGCTTCATCAAGTTACGGATATCGGACAATCGAGTAGCAAGATGCGTGCGGTGGATTCTCGAAATGTTTAGATTGAATTGATCAATCGCAGGATGATGACCGTAGTTTGCAAAGAAAGTGCATTGGTAGACCCACAGCAGCGTGTTGTTGTAGGCAAACTTCGGCGGCGGCAACAACTCCACCCAATTGTCTTGATGGTAGTTGATGGTGCGCGCAAATCTTGCTCCAACACTTGATTGACGCGCTCGGTTTGTCCGTCGATCGAGGATGGTATCTTGAAGATAAGCTTGATCTCCACGCCCGAATCTTGAACAAAGACGCGAAACTTGATGTGAATGCGTTCCGCGATCGGAAATGATGTCGTTGGGAAGGCCGTGGAGTCTGTAGACATTGTCTACAAAGAGTCTTCTTGTCTCTTCTCGTGCTTGTCTTGTGGCGGAATGAAGTGAGCCATCTTGGTCGGCCAGTCCACAACAACGAAGATGGAATCAAAGGTGTTGGACATTGGAAGGTCCACAATAAAGTCCATGGATATGGATGTCCATGGGGTTTTGCAGGATCGACAGCGGGCTGAAAACAACCCGTACGGCCGATGACGAGGATCTTGGATCTAGAAACAGATGTCGCACGTTGTGACATAGTCCTTCACGGTTTTCCACATTTGAGGCCACTGAAAAGTCTCGGATAACAACTCCATGGTCTTGTTGTAACCAAAGTGTCCCGCCGATGGAAAGTCGTGTCGAGACTGGAGCACTCGGAGTCGGCATGGGCCTTCAGGGACATAGAGTAGTCCCTGATAATATAGTAGGCCATCTCGAAACTGGAATCTTGGATCTGCATCATCTTGGGGAGTTTCACGCGACGTGGAAGCTTGTGAACTGGAAGCAGGTTGATTCGGGGATTCCGAATCTATAACCTCTGAATCTGAGACTTGAGAGTCCCGACATGGAGATTCTTCAACATTGGAGATGCTAGGATTGCTCTTGACTTTCGAGGCCAAAGGATCAGATTGTAAACTTACTCGGATATCTTCGAGAAAAGATGCATCCACTGAAATTGTGGTGCGCACGGTCTTGAGCTGAAGTTGCTCAGGCTTGATGAGGGTAGTCCTCTGTTGGTCGTATGCTGCATCGCCTTCTTTAGGCGCAAGGTATGTTCGCCTAGAAAGTGCATCGGAACGGATTTGTTGAGAGCCGGGGCGGTACGTAATTACAAAGTTGAATCGCGACAACGATATACTCCAACGGGCTTGTCGACGATTCAGCACCTTGGCAGACATGAAATACTCAAGGTTCTTGTGATCGGTATGAACTGTGACGGGATACTGAGCACCTTCAAGGAAGTGACGCCATTCTTGGAAAGAGTCGACGATAGCTAAAAGCTCCTTGTCGTGAATCTCGTAATTGATCTCGGCGGATAAATTTTCGCGAGTGGAGCGGCGGGGATGGAGCGTCCGTCGTCGTCGGTTGTGAAAGGACGCTCGAGGCAAAATCGAAGCATCCGTTTCTAGGAAGAGCGGCAAAATCGAGGATGTGTGAGAATAGGCGCTATCGTAAACGCCTTCTTCAAAACCTCAAAGCTTAAATGCATACGTAGTCGCTCGAGCTTGTCCTTGCAAGTCAATCGGGTCAACGGAGCGACAATCTTAGAAGTAATTTCGAATAAAGATTCGGTAGAAGTTGGCAAAACCAAGGAAACATTATGCGTCTCGAGCGGTAGTTGGTTTACGCCAATCAGCATTGTTTGAATCTTCTTTGGGTCCATGGATAGACCCTCTCCGAGAAATGATGTAGCCTAGGAATTCGACTTGAGGTTGATGGAAGACGCACTTTTCCAACTTGGCGTATAACCGGCGCGTAGCTTCTTCAATACCAATCGGACATGGTTGGTGTGATCTTCTTCATTTTGGAGAACACCAATATGTCGTCGAGGTAGCAAACAACAAAGTCGTCCGGGAACTCTCGGAACACGTCG
This sequence comes from Bryum argenteum, assembly GCA_037043015.1. NCBI lineage: Eukaryota > Viridiplantae > Streptophyta > Bryopsida > Bryales > Bryaceae > Bryum > Bryum argenteum. The sequence continues at coordinate 19,809,631 of CM073321.1, forward strand.
TTCATTAAGTGTTGGAAGATGGCGGTGCGTTGGTAAGACCAAAAGGCATGACATTGTATTGAAATGTCCATACCTCGTTGAATGCGATCTTCCACTCGTCACCTTCCTTGATCGTACCAGGTTATGCGCTCCACGAAGATCGATCTTGGTATAGATCTTTGCTTGACCGAGTTGGTCAAGGAGTCGAAGATAGTGGTAATGGATCTGATTCTTGATCGTAACCTTATTGAGGGCCGCGGTAGTCGCGCACATCCGAAGGAACCGTCCTTCTTCTTGACGAATAGAATAGGAGCTCCGGCGGTGTGACTTGGAGTGTCGGATGAAATTCTTTGCGAGATTTTCATCAAGTAATCTCGCAATCTGACAAGCTCGTTCTGCGAAAAGCGTAGATCGGGCCAAATGGTGGTTGTGCACCTTCTTGAAGCTCGATGCCACAATCATAGGGTCGGTGTTGAGGAAGTATGTCGGCATTCTTCTTCTCGAATACGTCTGAAAATTCTTCATACTCAATTTGGTAGTTTGGTGGTCCTTGGATATGTTGTGATGACGGAATTGCATAAATTGCAAACATATTCCCGTCCTTGGCGACCCTCATAAAGGCTCGGGCACCGACCATGAGCGGAGTTTTGACCTCGGGACTTTGGGCTTGGGAAAGGCAAGGCGTAGGTTATTCTTAGGATGTTGTGAAGGAAATAGGGAGCTATAGTTTGATATGTAAGTTTTCGTGTCTTCCAATCTATACTTGGATTGACCATTTCTAACCAAGAGAGACCTAAGACAAGAGGATTAGAGGAGAGCTAATGATATTAAATACAACGATCTTTTGGTGTCCTTCTAAGATAATACTCAAAGGTTTAGTTTCGTGGGTAACATCTCCTGAAATCGGCCCTACCGTCAATGACTTCTCTTTGCTACGGCATATTTCTTAGGAAGCGTGGCGAGGTTATGACGTTTGACAAGGTCTCTATCAATAAAACAAGCGGAAGCTCCCGAATCTAACAAAGCTTTAACCTTTATACTATGCGGATGGAAATCTATTATAAGCGGGATATTAAAACATCGAGAGGTTGAGAGGATAAGATAGGACGCGATGGCGTAGAAACACTTATCGGCCCTTACGGTCCCTCTTGTGGTGGCCGTTGTCGTTTTCCGACATGAACTCCTCGTGGTTACTGCTCACAAGCGCTTATAGTACCACAAAATTTGTGCGGCTTGATCTGCGGAGTTTAACGGGCGATTCCTCGGCCGTGGTCTTTTTCTCCAGCGATACAAGCGTAGATGTTCTCTCTGACGTCGTTCTTTCTCTTCTTGGATAACTTCTTGACCTTTGAAGAGTCGATTTGCATGGGTTCTACCGTCGAAGTGTTGAGTGGTGTCGGCGAGATGGAGCTGTGTAGTCCGCTCGTCGATCAAAGAGCAATCGTCGCTCTTGTCATTTGTTCAAACAATCGGTTATCGCGATCGATCGCTTGAGTAATAGCCTCCGATAACGTGGTTGGCTTGGGCAAGTTCGGCAACAAGGTTTTGATATCGTCACGAAGTCCCCATCGAAACATAGTGATGAGAGCCGTATCGTTCAATCAAGTCACAAGAAATTTGTTGAAACTACTGCAGCGTGGTGAAGGCCGGCGTGAACGTTGTTGTAGGAAACGGAGTTTTGCGATCGCTACCGAGGCTCGATCTCTTTCTCCAAGCGTTACGCCTAGTTCTTCCAAAAAGCTGGTCACGGCTTGTCAAGTGGAGAGTTTTTCTCAGGCGAATGAGAACCATGATAACGCGGTTCCGGTGAGCAAGGTCGATGAATCCGACTTGTATTTCTTCCGTTGAGTATCTTTGAGGTTGGAGACGGAAGGCAGGCGAGTGATTCACAAAATCTCGAAGCTTCGTGCGATCTCCATCAAACTTATGCAGCAAGCTCACTCGAGGCTCCTTAGGTGCTTGTGGATGTGACACTTGGCTTGCAGCGGGGGGCTGCCACGTGGACTTGGCGAGAGTCGCTTGGTGTTGTTCCATGGCATGTCGTATGTTGGCATTCTCTTCTTTGTAGTTGTCGTATCAAGCGACCATATCGTGCATCTCTCGGGATTTGAAACGTCGCCCATCTTAGATTAGAAAAGCACGGAGATTCACAAGTAGATGAAATAACGAGATTTCATTTGTGTACTCTAGGGATAATGACCGGAAGAGGTGATCTCAAGAGGTTCAAATAAAATTCTTCACTCCTCTGTCGGATAAGAACATCTCTTAGTTCACTCTTTGATCTAAAGAAAAAACGCACTTCTAGAACAACGGGGACTTGGGGATAAAGGAAGTCGATTCAAGTCCATGCAAAAACTCTCATGAAAACTCTAAGACAGAATTTCTCTAGGAAATACTAAACGTAGAATCTCACGGACAAGAACGTGGTTAGTCGCTCTCTTCAAAGCTGTTGCGGACGGCAACTCAAAGACAAGACTCGGCGAGAGGTGAGGGAGACCTCAAATGGGGACCAAGAAAGACTAGAAGTGAGGGGATTCCTCGCGAAAGACTCAAGATAATCTTTGGAAGGAAGACAAGAAGAAGTAATATTGATAAGAGGAGGAATAGATACAAGCTGGTGTTGAAGAGTGAAGAACAACGACCTTCAACTCTCTATATATACTAGGCTAGAAGAAACTTCCGGAGTAAGGTCTAGAAGCTCATATGGAACCTTCCGGAGACTCGTGGGAGCTTCCGGAATCTAGGAAGATCAAGCGGAACCTTCCGGAAGTTTATGGAACCTTCCGGAAGCTTAGAGAAGCTTCCGGATACTACTAGAACTATCTGGAAGCTTGTGGAAGCTTCCGGAAACTACTAGAGCTATACGGAAGCTTGAGGAAGCTTTCGGAAACTAGTGGAAGGTTCTAGAACCTTCCAAAAAACTTGAACTTGCAAAATATACGGAAACTAGGAAATCTTTCAGAAGTAGGGCTGATCACGGTAAACTCATGGGGTGTGGATAATACCCTGTATGGCATGTCCGTGACATCACCCCCTTCAAGAGCGAGTTCCACGAGTTCCACGAGTTCCCACACGAACCAATAAAACATAAAACGAGAATGTTCACGTGGGTTTCGCGTGGACTAGACAAAAAAGTAAATATACGGGATCACGAATACCGTGAGAATCGAATGTCGGTCTTTGGCGGCGGAAAGTCGTGAGTTGTTTACGAATCGTGGTAGAAGCATAAGCGACGGACGGTATAAAACCATGTGGTTGGCGACTTGAGACATCGGCGAGTGGCGCTCGCGGCCTTACAAAATTTTCGGCCAACGTGAGTTGAAAGGCTGCCCAATAAAGCGAGCTAGACAAGTGCGTCGTCGCCTCGTCGATACCCCCACCGTTTTGGTTCAAAGTCTCTGCATCTGCTGCACCAGAGGAAACTTACGGACTTGGTGCGGTGGCGGTGAATGCATTGAACCTAAACGCTTTTAGGTTTTCGAGGTATCGGCGATGGAACTCTTGAATTAACTCGGGAGAGTTCTTGAGGTTTGAGCGGGCTCCCGGTTCTTTCGGCGGCGTCGTAGCCACCTTGTGCACAAGATATTCGAGTTGTCGGCGGTGGATGCGAGAGTCTAGAACCTCAGAGACTTCAAATTCTTCATCGCCTTTCATCTCGATCGGTGGAGGAGGTTCTTGAATCACTGCCCGTGCGTAGATTCTTTATGCGGTTCAAGGAGAGATACATGGAAAAGCGGATGAATCTTCATAGAAGCCGTAACTCAACCGGTAAGCCACCTTGTTGATTTGTTTGACCACTTTGAATGGTCAAAGCGACGGTAGTCGAGTTTGTCGAGATGGCGGCGAGTCCTCAAATTTCGGCCTTGATGTAGCCATACCTTGTCACCAAGAGATGGTGGATGTTCCTTACGAGACGTCGGCGTTTGTCTTACGGTGCTCTTGGGCTTGAGGAGGCTCTGCTTCATCATTACGGATATCGAGACAATCGAGTAGCAAGAATCTGTGGCGGTGGATTCTCGAAATGTTTAGATTGAATTGATCAATCGCAGGATGATGACCGTGGTTTGCAAAGAAAGTGCATTGAGTAGACCCACAGCAGCGTGTTGTTGTAGGCAAACTCGGCGGCGGCAACTCCACCCAATTGTCTTGATGGTAGTTGATGGTGCGCGCAAATCTTGCTCAACACTTGATTGGCGCTTTCGGTTTGTCCGTCGATCCCGAGGATGGTATCTTGAAGATAAACGATCTCCACGCCCGAGAATCTTGAACAAAGCGCGAGAACTTGATGTGAATTGCGTTCCGTCGGGAAATGATGTCGTTGGGAAGGCCGTGGAGTGCATAGACATTGTCTACAAAGAGTCTTGTTGTCTCTTCTCCGTAAGCTTGTCTTGTCTTGTGGCGCGGAATGAAGTGAGCCATCTTGGTCGGCCGGTCCACAACAACGAAGATGGAATCAAAGGTGTTGGACATTGGAAGGTCCACAATAAAGTCCATGGATATGGATGTCCATGGGGTTTTAGGATCGGCAGCGGTGAAGCAACCCGTCGGCCGATGACGAGGATCTTGGATCTAGAAACAGATGTCGCACGTTGTGACATAGTCATCACGGTTTTCCACATTTGAGGCCACGAAAGTCTCGGGATAACGACTCCATGGTCTTGTTGTAACCAAAGTGTCCCGCCGATGGAAAGTCGTGTCGAGGCTGGAGCACTCGGGTCGGCATGGGCCTTGAGGGGACATAGAGTAGTCCCGATAATATAGTAAACCATCTCAAACTGGAATCTTGGATCTGCATCATCTTGGGGAGTTTCGCGCGACGTGGAAGCTTGTGAGCTAGACGAGTTGATTCGGGGATTCGAATCTATAACCTCTGAATCGAGACTTGAGAGTCCCGACATGGAGATTCTTCAACATTGGAGATGCTAGGATTGCTCTTGACTTTCGAGGCCAAAGGATCGGTTGTAAACTTACTCGGATATCTTCGAGAAAAGATGCATCAGCTGAAATTGTGGTGCGCACGGTCTTGGTGAAGTTGCTCGGGCTTGATGAGGTAGTCTCTGTTGGTCGTATCTTTGCATCGCCTTCTTTAGGCGCAAGGTATGTTCGCCTAGAAAGTGCATCGGAGCGGATTTGTTGAGAGCCGGGCGATGCGTAATTACAAAGTTGAATCGCGACAACGATATACTCCAGCGGGCTTGTCGGCGATTGACACCTTAGCGACATGAAATACTCAAGGTTCTTGTGATCGGTATGAGCGTGACGGAATCTTGGCACCTTCAAGGAAGTGACGCCATTCTTGGAAAGAGTCGACGATAGCTAAAAGCTCCTTGTCGTGAATCTCGTAATTGATCTCGGCGGTAAATTTTCGCGAGTGGAGCGCGCGGCGGGATGGAGGCGTCCGTCGTCGTCGGTTGTGAAAGGACGCTCAAGGCAAAAATCGAAGCATCCGTTTCTAGGAAGAACGGCTTAAATCGGGATGTGTGAGAATAGGCGGCTATCGTAAACGCCTTCTTCAAAACCTCAAAGCTTAAATGCATACGTAGTCCTCTCGAGCTTGTCCTTGCAAGTCAATCGGGTCAACGGGCGACAATCTTAGAAGTAATTTCGAATAAAGATTCGGTAGAAGTTGGCAAAACCAAGGAAACATTATGCGTCTCGAGCGGTAGTTGGTTTACGCCAATCAACATTGTTTGAATCTTCTTTGGGTCCATGGATAGACCCTCTCGAGAAATGATGTAGCCTAGGAATTCGACTTGAGGTTGATGGAAGGCGCTTTTTCCAACTTGGCGTATAGCCGGCGTAGCGTAGCTTCTTCAATACCAATCGGACATGGTTGGTGTGATCTTCTTCATTTTGGAGAACACCAATATGTCGTCGAGGTAACAAACAACAAAGTCGTCCGGGAACTCTCGGAACACGTCGTTCATTAAGTGTTGGAAGATGGCGGTGCGTTGGTAAGACCAAAAGGCATGACATTGTATTCGAAATGTCCATACCTCGTTGAATGCGATCTTCCGCTCGTCACCTTCCTTGATCGTACCAGGTTATGCGCTCCACGAAGATCGATCTTGGTATAGATCTTTGCTTGACCGAGTTGGTCAAGAGTCCCGAGATAGTGGTAATGGATACGATTCTTGATCGTAACCTTATTCGAGGCCGCGGTAGTCCACGCACATCGAAGGGAACCGTCCTTCTTCTTGCGAATAGAATAGGAGCTCCGGTGACTTGGAGTGTCGGATGAAATTCTTTGCGAAGATTTTCATCAAGGTAATCTCGCAATCACGCAAGCTCGTTCTGCGAAAGAGCGTAGATCGGGCCAAATGGTGGTTGTGCACCTTCTTGAAGCTCGATGCCACAATCATAGGGTCGGTGTTGAGGAAGTATGTCGGCATTCCCTTCTTCTCGAATACGTCTGAAAATTCTTCATCTCTCGGTTTGGTAGTTTGGTGGTCCTTGGATATGTTGTGATGACGGAATTGCATAAATTGCAAACATATTCCCGTCCTTGGCGGCCCTCATAAAGGCTCGGGCACCGACCATGAGCGGAGTTTTGACCTCGGGACTTTGGGCTTGGGAAAGCAAGGCGTAGGTTATTCTTAGGATGTTGTGAAGGGAAATAGGGAGCTATAGTTTGATATGTAAGTTTTCGTGTCTTCCAATCTATACTTGGATTGACCATTTCTAACCAAGAGAGACCTAAGACAAGAGGATTAGAGGAGAGCTAATGATATTAAATACAACGATCTTTGGTGTCCTTCTAAGATAATACTCAAAGGTTTAGTTTCGTGGGTAACATCTCACACGAAATCGGCCCTACCGTCAATGACTTCTCTTTTGCTACGGCATATTTCTTAGGAAGCTGTAGGCGGAGTTATGACGTTTGACAAGTCTCTATCAATAAAACAAGCGGAAGCTCCCGAATCTAACAAAGCTTTAACCTTTATACTATGCGGATGGAAATCTATTATAAGCGGGATATTAAAACATCGAGAGGTTGAGAGGATAAGATAGGACCTGATGGCGTAGAAACACTTGTCGGCCCTTACGGTCCCTCTTGTGGTGGCGTTGTCGTTTTCCGACATGAACTCCTCGTGGTTACGCTCACAAGCGCTTATAGTACCGCAAAATTTGTGCGGCTTGATCTGCGGGTTTAACGGGCGATTCCTCGGGCCGTGGTCTTTTTCTCCAGCGTACAAGCATAGATGTTCTCTCTGACGTCGTTCTTTCTCTTCTTGGATAACTTCTTGACCTTTGAAGAGTCGATTTGCATGGGTTCTACCGTCGAAGTGTTGAGTGGTGTCGGCGAGATGGAGCTGTGTAGTCCGCTCGTCGATCAAAGAGCAATCGTCGCTCTTGTCATTTTTCAAACAATCGGTTATCGCGATCGATCGCTTGAGTAATAGCCTCCGATAACGTGGTTGGCTTGGGCAAGTTCAGCAACAAGGTTTTGATATCGTCGCGAAGTCCCCATGAAACATAGTGATGAGAGCCGTATCGTTCAATCAAGTCGCAGAAATTTGTTGAAACTACGCAGCGTGGTGAAGGCGGGCGTGAACGTTGTTGTAGGAAGCGGAGTTTTGCGATCGCTACCAGGGGCTCGATCTCTTTCTCCAAGCGTTACGCCTAGTTCTTCCAAAAAGCTGGTCGCGGCTTGTCGAGTGTGGAGTTTTTTCTCCAGCGAAGATGAGAACCATGATAACGCGGTTCCGGTGAGCAAGGTCGATGAATCCGACTTGTATTTCTTCCGTTGAGTATCTTTGAGGTTGGAGACGGAAGGCAGGCGGGTGATTCACAAAATCTCGAAGCTTCGTGCGATCTCCATCAAACTTGTGCAGCAAGCTCACTCGAGGCTCCTTAGGTGCTTGTGGATGTGACACTTGGCTTGCAGCGAGGGCTGCGTGGACTTGGCGAGAGTCGCTTGGTGTTGTTCCATGGCATGTCGTATGTTGGCATTCTCTTCTTTGTAGTTGTCGTATCAAGCGACCATGTCGTGCATCTCGGGATTTGAAACGTCGCCCATCTTAGATTAGAAAAGCACGGAGATTCACAAGTAGATGAAATAACGATTTTCAGCTTTGTGTCTCTAGGGATAATGACCGGAAGAGGTGATCTCAAGAGGTTCAAATAAAATTCTTCACTCCTCTGTCGGATAAGAACATCTCTTAGTTCACTCTTTGATCTAAAGAAAAAACACTTCTAGAACAACGGGGACTTGGGGATAAAGGAAGTCGATTCAAGTCCATGCAAAAACTCTCATGAAAACTCTAAGGCGAGAATTTCTCTAGGAAATACTAAACGTAGAATCTCACGGACAAGAACGTGGTTAGTCACTCTCTTCTTCAAGCTGTTGCGGACGGCAACTCAAAGACAAGACTCGGCGAGAGAGTGAGGAGACCTCAAATGGGGACCAAGAAAGACTAGAAGTGAGGGGATTCCTCGCAGAAGACTCAAGATGATACTGGAAGGAAGACAAGAAGAAGTAATATTGATAAGAGGAGGAATAGATACAACTGGTGTTGAAGAGAGTGAAGAACAACGACCTTCAACTCTCTATATATACTAGGCTAGAAGAAACTTCCGGAGTAAGGTCCTAGAAGCTCATATGGAACCTTCCGGAGACTCGTGGGAGCTTCCGGAATCTAGGAAGATCAAGCGGAACCTTCCGGAAGTTTATGGAACCTTCCGGAAGCTTAGAGAAGCTTCCGGATACTACTAGAACTATCTGGAAGCTTGTGGAAGCTTCCGGAAACTACTAGAGCTATACGGAAGCTTGAGGAAGCTTTCGGAAACTAGTGGAAGGTTCTAGAACCTTCCAAAAAACTTGAACTTGCAAAATATACGGAAACTAGGAAATCTTTCAGAAGTAGGGCTGATCACGGTAAACTCATGGGGTGTGGATAATACCCTGTATGGCATGTCCGTGACATCACCCCCCTTCAAGAGCGAGTTCCACGAGTTCCACGAGTTCCCACGAACCAATAAAACATAAAACGAGAATGTTCACGTGGGTTTCGCGTGGACTAGACAAAAAAGTAAATATACGGGATACGAATACCGTGAGAATCGAATGTCGGTCTTTGGCGGCGGAAAGTCGTGAGTTGTTTACTGAATCGTGGTAGAAGCATAAGCGACGGACGGTATAAAACCATGTGGTTGGCGACTTGAGACATCGGCGAGTGGCGCTCGCGGCCTTACAAATTTTCGGCCAACGTGAGTTGAAGGCTGCCCCTGTAAAAGCGAGGCTAGACAAGTGCGTCGTCGCCTCGTCGATACCCCCGTTTTGGTTCAAAGTCTCTGCATCTGCTGCTGCACAGAGAAACTTACGGACTTGGTGCGGTGGCGGTGGATGCATTGAACCTAAACGCTTTTAAATTTTTCGGTATCGGCGATGGAACTCTTGAATTAACTTCGGGGAGAGTTCTTGAGGTTTGAGCGGGCTCCCGGGTTCTTTCGGCGTCGTCGTAGCCACAATGCACAAGATATTCGAGTTGTCGACGGTGGATGCGAGAGTCTAGAACCTCCGAGACTTCAAATTCTTCATCGCCTTTCATCTCGATCGGTGGAGGAGGTTCTTGAATCTGCCCGTGCGTAGATTCTTTATGCGGTTCAGGAGAGATACATGGAAAAGCTGGATGAATCTTCATAGAAGCCGTAACTCAACGGTAAAGCACCTTGTTGATTTGTTTGACCACTTTGAATGGTCAAAGGCGACGGTAGTCGAGTTTGTCGAGATGGCGTGAGTCCTCAAATTTCGGCCTTGATAGCCATACCTTATCACCAATAGAGATGGTGGATGTTCCTTACGAGACACATCGGCGTTTGTCTTACGGTGCTCTTGGGCTTGAGGAGGCTCTGCTTCATCATACGGATATCGGACAATCGAGTAGCAAGAATCTGTGGCGGTGGATTCTCGAAATGTTTAGATTGAATTGATCAATCGCAGGATGATGACCGTAGTTTGCAAAGAAAGTGCATTGGTAGACCCACGCAGCGTGTTGTTGCAAACAAACTCGGCGGCAACAACTCTCCACCCAATTGTCTTGATGGTAGTTGATGGTGCGCGCAAATCTTGCTCAACACTTGATTGGCCTTCGGTTTGTCCGTCGATCGAGAGGATGGTATCTTTGAAGATAAACGATCTCCACGCCCGAGAATCTTGAACAAAGACTGCCAGAACTTCGATGTGAATTGCGTTCCACGATCGGAAATGATGTCGTTGGGAAGGCCGTGGAGTCTGTAGACATTGTCTACAAAGAGTCTTGCTGTCTCTTCTCCGATGCTTGTCTTGTGGCGGGAATGAAGTGAGCCATCTTGGTCGGCCGGTCCACAACAACGAAGATGGAATCAAAGGTGTTGGACATTGGAAGGTCCACAATAAAGTCCATGGATATGGATGTCCATGGGGGTTTTTTCCAGGATCGGCAGCGGCGAAAGCAACCCGTCGGCCGATGACGAGGATCTTGGATCTAGAAACGGATGTCGCACGTTGTGACATAGTCCTTCACGGTTTTCCACATTTGAGGCCACGAGAAGTCTGCGGATAACGACTCCATGGTCTTGTTGTAACCAAAGTGTCCCGCCGATGGAAAGTCGTGTCGAGGCTGGAGCACTCGGGTCGGCATGGGCCTTGAGGGACATAGAGTAGTCACGATAATATAGTAGGCCATCTCAAAGCTGGAATCTTGGATCTGCATCATCTTGGGGAGTTTCGCGCGACGTGGAAGCTTGTGAACTGGAAGCAGGTTGATTCGGGGATTCCGAATCTATAACCTCTGAATCTGAGACTTGAGAGTCCCGACATGGAGATTCTTCAACATTGGAGATGCTAGGATTGCTCTTGACTTTCGAGGCCAAAGGATCAGATTGTAAACTTACTCGGATATCTTGAGAAAAGATGCATCCAGAAATTGTAGTGCGCCTTGCGGTCTTGGTTTGAAGTTGCTCGGGCTTGATGAGGTAGTCCTCATTGGTCGTATCTTTGCATCGCCTTCTTTAGGCGCAAGGTATGTTCGCCTAGAAAGTGCATCGGAGCGGATTTGTTGAGAGCGGGCGATGCGTAATTACAAAGTTGAATCGCGACAACGATATACTCCAGCGGGCTTGTCGGCGATTGACACCTTAGCGAACATGAAATACTCAAGGTTCTTGTGATCGGTATGAGCGTGACGGAATCTGGCACCTTCAAGGAAGTGACGCCATTCTTGGAAAGAGTCGACGATAGCTAAAAGCTCCTTGTCGTGAATCTCGTAATTGATCTCGGCGGCGATAAATTTTCGCGAGTGGAGCGGCGGGATGGATGCGTCCGTCGTCGTCGGTTTGTGAAAGGACGCTCAAGGCAAAATCGAAGCATCCGTTTCTAGGAAGAAGCGGCTTAAAATCGGGATGTGTGAGAATAGGCGCTAATCGTAAACGCCTTCTTCAAAACCTCAAAGCTTAAATGCATACGTAGTCCACTCGAGCTTGTCCTTGCAAGTCAATCGGGTCAGCGGAGCGACAATCTTAGAGTAATTTCGAATAAAGATTCGGTAGAAGTTGGCAAAACCAAGGAAACATTATGCGTCTCGAGCGGTAGTTGGTTTACGCCAATCAACATTGTTTGAATCTTCTTTGGGTCCATGGATAGACCCTCTCCGAGAAATGATGTAGCCTAGGAATTCGACTTGAGGTTGATGGAAGACGCACTTTTCCAACTTGGCGTATAACCGGCGTATGCTGGCTTCTTCAATACCAATCGGACATGGTTGGTGTGATCTTCTTCATTTTGGAGAACACCAATATGTCGTCGAGGTAGCAAACAACAAAGTCGTCCGGGAACTCTCGGAACAAATCGTTCATTAAGTGTTGGAAGATGGCGGTGCGTTGGTAAGACCAAAAGGCATGACATTGTATTCGAAATGTCCATACCTCGTTGAATGCGATCTTCCGCTCGTCACCTTCCTTGATCGTACCAGGGTTATGCGCTCCACGAAGATCGATCTTGGTATAGATCTTTGCTTGACCGAGTTGGTCAAGGAGTCGAGATAGTGGTAATGGATCTGATTCTTGATCGTAACCTTATTCGAGGCGCGGTAGTCCACGCACATCCGAAGGAACCGTCCTTCTTCTTGACGAATAGAATAGGAGCTCCGGCGGTGACTTGGAGTGTCGGATGAAATTCTTTGCAAGATTTTCATCAAGGTAATCTCGCAATGCAGCAAGCTCGTTCTGCGAAAGACTGTAGATCGGGCCAAATGGTGGTTGTGCACCTTCTTGAAGCTCGATGCCACAATCATAGGGTCGGTGTTGAGGAAGTATGTCAGCATTCTTCTTCTCGAATACGTCTGAAAATTCTTCATCTGGTTTGGTAGTTTGGTGGTCCTTGGATATGTTGTGATGACGGAATTGCATAAATTGCAAACATATTCCCGTCCTTGGCGGCCCTCATAAAGGCTCGGGCACCGACCATGAGCGGAGTTTTGACCTCAGGACTTTGGGCTTGGGAAAGGCAAGACTGTAGGTTATTCTTAGGATGTTGTGAAGGGAAATAGGGAGCTATAGTTTGATATGTAAGTTTTCGTGTCTTCCAATCTATACTTGGATTGACCATTTCTAACCAAGAGACCTAAGACAAGAGGATTAGAGGAGAGCTAATGATATTAAATACAACGATCTTTGGTGTCCTTCTAAGATAATACTCAAAGGTTTAGTTTCGTGGGTAACATCTCACGAAATCGGCCCTACCGTCAATGACTTCTCTTTGCTACGGCATATTTCTTAGGAAGCTGTGGCGGGTTATGACGTTTGACAAGGTCTCTATCAATAAAACAAGCGGAAGCTCCCGAATCTAACAAAGCTTTAACCTTTATACTATGCGGATGGAAATCTATTATAAGCGGGATATTAAAACATCGAGAGGTTGAGAGGATAAGATAGGACCGATGGCGTAGAAACACTTGTCGGCCGCGCGGTCCCTCTTGTGGGCGGCCGTTGTCGTTTTCCGACATGAACTCCTCGTGGTTACGCTCACAAGCGCTTATAGTACCACAAAATTTGTGCGGCTTCGATCTGCGGAGTTTAACGAGCGATTCCTCGGCCGTGGTCTTTTTCTCCAGCGATACAAGCGTAGATGTTCTCTCTGACGTCGTTCTTTCTCTTCTTCGGATAACTTCTTGACCTTTGAAGAGTCGATTTGCATGGGTTCTACCGTCGAAGTGTTGAGTGGTGTCGGCGAGATGGAGCTGTGTAGTCCGCTCGTCGATCAAAGAGCAATCGTCGCTCTTGTCATTTGTTCAAACAATCGGTTATCGCGATCGATCGCTTGAGTAATAGCCTCCGATAACGTGGTTGGCTTGGGCAAGTTCAACAACAAGGTTTTGATATCGTCGCGAAGTCCCCATCGAAACATAGTGATGAGAGCCGTATCGTTCAATCAAGTCGCGAGAAATTTGTTGAAACTACGCGTGGCGTGGTGAAGGCTGGGCGTGAACGTTGTTGTAGGAAAGCGGAGTTTTGCGGTCGCTACCAGGGCTCGATCTCTTTCTCCAAACGTTACGCCTAGTTCTTCCAAAAGCTGGTCGCGGCTTGTCGAAGTGGAGAGTTTTCTCAGGCGAAGATGAGAACCATGATAACGGTTCCGGTGAGCAAGGTCGATGAATCCGACTTGTATTTCTTCCGTTGAGTATCTTTGAGGTTGGAGACGGAAGGCAGGCGGGTGATTCACAAAATCTCGAAGCTTCGTGCGATCTCCATCAAACTTATGCAGCAAGCTCACTCGAGGCTCCTTAGGTGCTTGTGGATGTGACACTTGGCTTGCAACGAGGTACTGCGTGGACTTGGCGAAAGTCGCTTGGTGTTGTTCCATGGCATGTCGTATGTTGGCATTCTCTTCTTTGTGGTTGTCGTATCAAGGCGACCATGTCGTGCATCTCGGGATTTGAAACGTCGCCCATCTTAGATTAGAAAAGCACGGAGATTCACAAGTAGATGAAATATGAGAGATTTCATTTGTGTCTCTAGGGATAATGACCGGAAGAAGGTGATCTCAAGAGGTTCAAATAAAATTCTTCACTCCTCTGTCGGATAAGAACATCTCTTAGTTCACTCTTTGATCTAAAGAAAAAAACACTTCTAGAACAACGGGACTTGGGGATAAAGGAAGTCGATTCAAGTCCATGCAAAAACTCTCATGAAAACTCTAAGACAGAATTTCTCTAGGAAATACTAAACGTAGAATCTCACGGACAAGAACGTGGTTAGTCACTCTCTTCAAACTGTTGCGGACGGCAACTCAAAGACAAGACTCGGCGAGAGGTGAGGGAGACCTCAAATGGGGACCAAGAAAGACTAGAAGTGAGGGGATTCCTCATGAGAAGACTCAAGATGATACTGGAAGGAAGACAAGAAGAAGTAATATTGATAAGAGGAGGAATAGATACAACTGGTGTTGAAGAGAGTGAAGAACAACGACCTTCAACTCTCTATATATACTAGGCTAGAAGAAACTTCCGGAGTAAGGTCCTAGAAGCTCATATGGAACCTTCCGGAGACTCGTGGGAGCTTCCGGAATCTAGGAAGATCAGCGGAACCTTCCGGAAGTTTATGGAACCTTCCGGAAGCTTAGAGAAGCTTCCGGATACTACTAGAACTATCTGGAAGCTTGTGGAAGCTTCCGGAAACTACTAGAGCTATACGGAAGCTTGAGGAAGCTTTCGGAAACTAGTGGAAGGTTCTAGAACCTTCCAAAAAACTTGAACTTGCAAAATATACGGAAACTAGGAAATCTTTCAGAAGTAGGGCTGATCACGGTAAACTCATGGGGTGTGGATAATACCCTGTATGGCATGTCCGTGACATCACCCCCTTCAAGAGCGAGTTCCACGAGTTCCACGAGTTCCCACGAACCAATAAAACATAAAACGAGAATGTTCACGTGGGTTTCGCGTGGACTAGACAAAAAAAGAGTAAATATACGGGATACGAATACCGTGAGAATCGAATGTCGGTCTTTGGCGGCGGAAAGTCGTGAGTTGTTTACTGAATCGTGGTAGAAGCATAAGCGACGGACGGTATAAAACCATGTGGTTGGCGACTTGAGACATCGGCGAGTGGCGCTCGCGGCCTTACAAATTTTCGGCCAACGTGAGTTGAAGGCTGCCCCTGTAAGCGCGGAGCTAGACAAGTGCGTCGTCGCCTCGTCGATACCCCCACCGTTTTGGTTCAAAGTCTCTGCATCTGCTGCACCAGAGAGAAACTTACGGACTTGGTGCGGTGGCGGTGGATGCATTGAACCTAAACGCTTTTAATTTTCGAGAGGTATCGGCGATGGAACTCTTGAATTAACTCGGGAGAGTTCTTGAGGTTTGAGGCGGGCTCCCGGGTTCTTTCGGCGTCGTAGCCACCTTGTGCACAAGATATTCGAGTTGTCGACGGTGGATGCGAGAGTCTAGAACCTCGAGACTTCAAATTCTTCATCGCCTTTCATCTCGATCGGTGGAGGAGGTTCTTGAATCTGCCCGTGCGTAGATTCTTTATGCGGTTCAAGAGAGAGATACATGGAAAAGCTGGATGAATCTTCATAGAAGCCGTAACTCAACCGGTAAGCCACCTTGTTGATTTGTTTGACCACTTTGAATGGTCAAAGCGACGGTAGTCGAGTTTGTCGAGATGGCGGCGAGTCCTCAAATTTCGGCCATAGCCATACCTTATCACCAATAGAGATGGTGGATGTTCCTTACGAGACGCATCGGCGTTTGTCTTACACGGTGCTCTTGGGCTTCGAGGAGGCTCTGCTTCATCCTTACGGATATCGGACAATCGAGTAGCAAGATGCGTGGCGGTGGATTCTCCGAAAATGTTTAGATTGAATTGATCAATCGCAGGATGATGACCGTGGTTTGCAAAGAAAGTGTGCATTGAGTAGACCCACGCAGCGTGTTGTTGTTGTAGGCAAACTTCGGCGGCGGCAACAACTCCACCCAATTGTCTTGATGGTAGTTGATGGTGCGCGCAAATCTTGCTCAAACACTTGATTGGCGCGCTCGGTTTGTCCGTCGATCCCGAGGATGGTATCTTGAAGATAAACGATCTCCACGCCCGAATCTTGAACAAAGGCGCGAACTTGATGTGAGTGCGTTCCACGATCGGAAATGATGTCGTTGGGAAGGCCGTGGAGTCAGTAGACATTGTCTACAAAGAGTCTTCTTGTCTCTTCTCCGTGCTTGTCTTGTGGCGGGAATGAAGTGAGCCATCTTGGTCGGCCGGTCCACAACAACGAAGATGGAATCAAAGGTGTTGGACATTGGAAGGTCCACAATAAAGTCCATGGATATGGATGTCCGTGGGGTTTTTTAGGATCGGCAGCGGTGAAAACAACCCGTGCGGCCGATGACGAGGATCTTGGATCTAGAAACGGATGTCGCACGTTGTGACATAGTCATCACGGTTTCCACATTTGAGGCCACGAAAGTCTGCGGATAACGACTCCATGGTCTTGTTGTAACCAAAGTGTCCGCCGATGGAAAGTCGTGTCGAGGCCCAGAGCACTCGGGTCGGCATGGGCCTTGAGGGGACATAGAGTAGTCACGATAATATAGTAGGCCATCTCAAACTGGAATCTTGGATCTGCATCATCTTGGGGAGTTTCGCGCGACGTGGAAGCTTGTGAGCTAGACGGGTTGATTCGGGGATTCCGAATCTATAACCTCTGAATCTGAGACTTGAGAGTCCCGACATGGAGATTCTTCAACATTGGAGATGCTAGGATTGCTCTTGACTTTCGAGGCCAAAGGATCAGATTGTAAACTTACTCGGATATCTTGAGAAAAGATGCATCCAGAAAAATTGTAGTGCGCACGGTCTTAATTTGAAGTTGCTCGGGCTTGATGAGGTAGTCTCTGTTGGTCGTATCTTCTTTGCATCGCCTTCTTTAGCGCAAGGTATGTTCGCCTAGAAAGTGCATCGGAACGGATTTGTTGAGAGCCGGGGCGGTACGTAATTACAAAGTTGAATCGCGACAACGATATACTCCAACGGGCTTGTCGACGATTCAGCACCTTGCCAGACATGAAATACTCAAGGTTCTTGTGATCGGTATGAACTGTGACGGGATACTGAGCACCTTCAAGGAAGTGACGCCATTCTTGGAAAAAGTCGGCGATAGCTAAAAGCTCCTTGTCGTGAATCTCGTAATTGATCTCGGCGGTAAATTTTTCGCGAGTGGAACGCGGCGGGATGGATGGGCGTCCGTCGTCGTCGGATTGTGAAAGGACGCTCAAGGGCAAAATCGAAGCATCCGTTTCTAGGAAGAGCGGCTTAAAATCGGGATGTGTGAGAATAGGCGCTGTCGTCGCGCCTTCTTCAAAACCTCGAAAGCTTAAATGCATACGTAGTCCGCTCGAGCTTGTCCTTGCAAGTCAATCGGGTCAACGGGCGACAATCTTAGAAGTAATTTCGAATAAAGATTCGGTAGAAGTTGGCAAAACCAAGGAAACATTATGCGTCTCGAGCGGTAGTTGGTTTACGCCAATCAGCATTGTTTGAATCTTCTTTGGGTCCATGGATAGACCCTCTCCGAAATGATGTAGCCTAGGAATTCGACTTGAGGTTGATGGAAGGCGCACTTTTCCAACTTGGCGTATAACCGGCGTAGCGTAGCTTCTTCAATACCAATCGGACATGGTTGGTGTGATCTTCTTCATTTTGGAGAACACCAATATGTCGTCGAGGTAGCAAACAACAAAGTCGTCCGGGAACTCTCGGAACACGTCGTTCATTAAGTGTTGGAAGATGGCGGTGCGTTGGTAAGACCAAAGGCATGACATTGTATTGAAATGTCCATACCTCGTTGAATGCGATCTTCCGCTCGTCACCTTCCTTGATCGTACCAGGTTATGCGCTCCACGAAGATCGATCTTGGTATAGATCTTTGCTTGACCGAGTTGGTCAAGAGTCGAGATAGTGGTAATGGATACGATTCTTGATCGTAACCTTATTCGAGGCGCGGTAGTCGCGCACATCGAAGGAACCGTCCTTCTTCTTGACGAATAGAATAGGAGCTCCGGCCGGTGACTTGGAGTGTCGGATGAAATTCTTTGCAAGATTTTCATCAAGGTAATCTCGCAATCTGTGGCTCGTTCTGCGAAAAGAGCGTAGATCGGGCCAAATGGTGGTTGTGCACCTTCTTGAAGCTCGATGCCACAATCATAGGGTCGGTGTTGAGGAAGTATGTCGGCATTCTTCTTCTCGAATACGTCTGAAAATTCTTCATCTCTCAATTTGGTAGTTTGGGTGGTCCTTGGATATGTTGTGATGACGGAATTGCATAAATTGCAAACATATTCCCGTCCTTGGCGACCCTCATAAAGGCTCGGGCACCGACCATGAGCGGAGTTTTGACCTCGGGGACTTTGGGCTTGGGAAAGCAAGGCGTAGGTTATTCTTAGGATGTTGTGAAGGGAAATAGGGAGCTATAGTTTGATATGTAAGTTTTCGTGTCTTCCAATCTATACTTGGATTGACCATTTCTAACCAAGAGAGACCTAAGACAAGAGGATTAGAGGAGAGCTAATGATATTAAATACAACGATCTTTTGGTGTCCTTCTAAGATAATACTCAAAGGTTTAGTTTCGTGGGTAACATCTCACGAAATCGGCCCTACCGTCAATGACTTCTCTTTGCTACGGCATATTTCTTAGGAAGCTGTGGCGGGTTATGACGTTTGACAAGGTCTCTATCAATAAAACAAGCGGAAGCTCCCGAATCTAACAAAGCTTTAACCTTTATACTATGCGGATGGAAATCTATTATAAGCGGGATATTAAAACATCGAGAGGTTGAGAGGATAAGATAGGACCTGATGGCGTAGAAACACTTGTCGGCCGCCGCGGTCCCTCTTGTGGCTGGCGTTGTCGTTTTCCGACATGAACTCCTCGTGGTTACGCTCACAAGCGCTTATAGTACCGCAAAATTTGTGCGGCTTGATCTCTGGAGTTTAACGGGCGGTTCCTCGGCCGTGGTCTTTTTCTCCAGCGGTACAAGCGTAGATGTTCTCTCTGACGTCGTTCTTTCTCTTCTTGGATAACTTCTTGACCTTTGAAGAGTCGATTTGCATGGGTTCTACCGTCGAAGTGTTGAGTGGTGTCTGGCGAGATGGAGGCTGTGTAGTCCGCTCGTCGATCAAAGAGCAATCGTCGCTCTTGTCATTTGTTCAAACAATCGGTTGTCGCGATCGATCGCTTGAGTAATAGCCTCCGATAACGTGGTTGGCTTGGCAGGAGTTCAGCAACAAGGTTTTGATATCGTCGCGAAGTCCCCATCGAAACATAGTGATGAGAGCCGTATCGTTCAATCAAGGTCGCAAAAATTTGTTGAAACTACGCAGCGTGGTGAAGGCCCGGGCGTGAACGTTGTTGTAGGAAACGGAGTTTTGCGATCGCTACCAGGGCTCGATCTCTTTCTCCAAGCGTTACGCCTAGTTCTTCCAAAAAGCTGGTCGCGGCTTGTCGAAGTGGAGAGTTTTCTCCAGCGAAGATGAGAACCATGATAACGCGGTTCCGGTGAGCAAGGTCGATGAATCCGACTTGTATTTCTTCCGTTGAGTATCTTTGAGGTTGGAGACGGAAGGCAGGCGAATTTGATTCACAAAATCTCGAAGCTTCGTGTGCGATCTCCATCAAACTTATGCAGCAAGCTCACTCGAGGCTCCTTAGGTGCTTGTGGATGTGACACTTGGCTTGCAACAGGGGCTGCCACGTGGACTTGAGCGAGAGTCGCTTGGTGTTGTTCCATGGCATGTCGTATGTTGGCATTCTCTTGCTGTAGTTGTCGTATCAAGGCGACCATGTCGTGCATCTCGGGATTTGAAACGTCGCCCATCTTAGATTAGAAAAGCCTGGAGATTCACAAGTAGATGAAATGTGATTTCATTTGTGTCTCTAGGGATAATGACCGGAAGAGGTGATCTCAAGAGGTTCAAATAAAATTCTTCACTCCTCTGTCGGATAAGAACATCTCTTAGTTCACTCTTTGATCTAAAGAGAAAACGCACTTCTAGAACAACAGGACTTGGGGATAAAGGAAGTCGATTCAAGTCCATGCAAAAACTCTCATGAAAACTCTAAGACAGAATTTCTCTAGGAAATACTAAACGTAGAATCTCACGGACAAGAACGTGGTTAGTCACTCTCTTCAAACTGTTGCGGACGGCAACTCAAAGACAAGACTCGGCGAGAGGGTGAGGGAGACCTCAAATGGGGACCAAGAAAGACTAGAAGTGAGGGGATTCCTCGCGAGAAGACTCAAGATAATCTTGGAAGGAAGACAAGAAGAAGTAATATTGATAAGAGGAGGAATAGATACAACTGGTGTTGAAGAGAGTGAAGAACAACGACCTTCAACTCTCTATATATACTAGGCTAGAAGAAACTTCCGGAGTAAGGTCCTAGAAGCTCCTATGGAACCTTCCGGAGACTCGTGGGAGCTTCCGGAATCTAGGAAGATCAAGCGGAACCTTCCGGAAGTTTATGGAACCTTCCGGAAGCTTAGAGAAGCTTCCGGATACTACTAGAACTATCTGGAAGCTTGTGGAAGCTTCCGGAAACTACTAGAGCTATACGGAAGCTTGAGGAAGCTTTCGGAAACTAGTGGAAGGTTCTAGAACCTTCCAAAAAACTTGAACTTGCAAAATATACGGAAACTAGGAAATCTTTCAGAAGTAGGGCTGATCACGGTAAACTCATGGGGTGTGGATAATACCTGTATGGCATGTCCGTGACATCACCCCCCTTCAAGAGCGAGTTCCACGAGTTCCACGAGTTCCCACGAACCAATAAAACATAAAACGAGAATGTTCACGTGGGTTTCGCGTGGACTAGACAAAAAAAGTAAATATACGGGATACGAATACCGTGAGAATCGAATGTCGGTCTTTGGCGGCGGAAAGTCGTGAGTTGTTTACTGATCGTGGTAGAAGCATGGCAAGCGACGGACGGTATAAAACCATGTGGTTGGCGACTTGAGACATCGGCGAGTGGCGCTCGCGGCCTTACAAATTTTCGGCCAACGTGAGTTCGAAGGCTGCCTGTGTAAAGCGAGGCTAGACAAGTGCGTCGTCGCCTCGTCGATACCCCCACCGTTTTGGTTCAAAGTCTCTGCATCTGCACTGCACCAGAGAAACTTACGGACTTGGTGCGGTGGCGGTGAGATGCATTGAACCTAAACGCTTTAAATTTTCGAGGTATCGGCGATGGAACTCTTGAATTAACTCGGGGAGAGTTCTTGAGGTTTGAGCGGGCTCCCGGGTTCTTTCGGCGTCGTAGCCACCCAAATGCACAAGATATTCGAGTTGTCGGCGGTGGATGCGAGAGTCTAGAACCTCCGAGACTTCAAATTCTTCATCGCCTTTCATCTCGATCGGTGGAGGAGGTTCTTGAATCACTGCCGTGCGTAGATTCTTTATGCGGTTCAGGAGAGATACATGGAAAAGCTGGATGAATCTTCATAGAAGCCGTAACTCAAACCGGTAAGCCACCTTGTTGATTTGTTTGACCACTTTGAATGGTCAAAGCGACGGTAGTCGAGTTTGTCGATATGGCGGCGAGTCCTCAAATTTCGACGATAGCCATACCTTGTCACCATATAGATGATGGTGGATGTTCCTTACGAGACACATCGGCGTTTGTCTTACGGTGCTCTTGGGCTTCGAGGAGGCTCTGCTTCATCTGCATACGGATATCGGACAATCGAGTAGCAAGATCTGTGGCGGTGGGATTCTCGAAATGTTTAGATTGAATTGATCAATCGCAGGATGATGACCGTGGTTTGCAAAGAAAGTGCATTGAGTAGACCCACGCAGCGTGTTGTTGTAGGCAAACTCGGCGGCGGCAACAACTCCACCCAATTGTCTTGATGGTAGTTGATGGTGCGCGCAATCTTGCTCAACACTTGATTGACGCGCTCGGTTTGTCCGTCGATCCCGAGGATGGTATCTTTGAAGATAAACGATCTCCACGCCCGAGAATCTTGAACAAAGACGCGAGAACTTGATGTGAATGCGTTCCACGATCGGAAATGATGTCGTTGGGAAGGCCGTGGAGTGCTGTAGACATTGTCTACAAAGAGTCTTCTTGTCTCTTCTCCGTGCTTGTCTTGTGGCGGAATGAAGTGAGCCATCTTGGTCGGCCGGTCCACAACAACGAAGATGGAATCAAAGGTGTTGGACATTGGAAGGTCCACAATAAAGTCCATGGATATGGATGTCCATGGGGTTTTACAGGATCGGCAGCGGTGAAGCAACCCGTGCGGCCGATGACGAGGATCTTGGATCTAGAAACAGATGTCGCACGTTGTGACATAGTCCTTCACGGTTTTCCACATTTGAGGCCACCAAAGTCTCTGGATAACGACTCCATGGTCTTGTTGTAACCAAAGTGTCCCGCCGATGGAAAGTCGTGTCGAGGCTGGAGCACTCGGTCGGCATGGGCCTTGAGGGACATAGAGTAGTCACGATAATATAGTAGGCCATCTCAGCTGGAATCTTGGATCATCATCTTGGGGAGTTTCACGCGACGTGGAAGCTTGTGAACTGGAAGAAGGTTGATTCGGGGATTCCGAATCTATAACCTCTGAATCTGAGACTTGAGAGTCCCGACATGGAGATTCTTCAACATTGGAGATGCTAGGATTGCTCTTGACTTTCGAGGCCAAAGGATCAGATTGTAAACTTACTCGGATATCTTGAGAAAAGATGCATCCAGCTGAAATTGTGGTGCGCACGGTCTTGGTTTGAGTTGCTCGGGCTTGATGAGGTAGTCTCTGTTGGTCGTATGCTGCATCGCCTTCTTTAGGCGCAAGGTATGTTCGCCTAGAAAGTGCATCGGAACGGATTTGTTGAGAGCCGGGGCGGTACGTAATTACAAAGTTGAATCGCGACAACGATATACTCCAACGGGCTTGTCGACGATTCAGCACCTTGGCAGACATGAAATACTCAAGGTTCTTGTGATCGGTATGAAGCGTGACGGAATCTTGGCACCTTCAAGGAAGTGACGCCATTCTTGGAAAGAGTCGACGATAGCTAAAAGCTCCTTGTCGTGAATCTCGTAATTGATCTCGGCGGTAAATTTTCGCGAGTGGAGCAGCGACGGGGATGGAGCGTCCGTCGTCGTCGGTTGTGAAAGGACGCTCAAGGGCAAAATCGAAGCATCCGTTTCTAGGAAGAACGGCTTAAAAATCGGGATGTGTGAGAATAGGCGCTGTCGTAAACGCCTTCTTCAAAACCTCAAAGCTTAAATGCATACGTAGTCCACTCGAGCTTGTCCTTGCAAGTCAATCGGGTCAACGGGCGACAATCTTAGAAGTAATTTCGAATAAAGATTCGGTAGAAGTTGGCAAAACCAAGGAAACATTATGCGTCTCGAGCGGTAGTTGGTTTACGCCAATCAACGGCTTGTTTGAATCTTCTTTGGGGTCCATGGATAGACCCTCTCCGAGAAATGATGTAGCCTAGGAATTCGACTTGAGGTTGATGGAAGACGCACTTTTCCAACTTGGCGTATAACCCGGCGGCGCGGCTTCTTCAATACCAATCGGACATGGTTGGTGTGATCTTCTTCATTTTGGAGAACACCAATATGTCGTCGAGGTAGCAAACAACAAAGTCGTCCGGGAACTCTCGGAACACGTCGTTCATTAAGTGTTGGAAGATGGCGGTGCGTTGGTAAGACCAAAAGGCATGACATTGTATTCGAAATGTCCATACCTCGTTGAATGCGATCTTCCGCTCGTCACCTTCCTTGATCGTACCAGGTTATGCGCTCCACGAAGATCGATCTTGGTATAGATCTTTGCTTGACCGAGTTGGTCAAGAGTCCCGAGATAGTGGTAATGGATCTGGATTCTTGATCGTAACCTTATTCGAGGCCGCGGTAGTCGCACATCGAAGGGAACCGTCCTTCTTCTTGACGAATAGAATAGGAGCTCCGGCGGTGACTTGGAGTGTCGGATGAAATTCTTTGCGAGATTTTCATCAAGGTAATCTCGCAATCGACAAGCTCGTTCTGCGAAAGACTGTAGATCGGGCCAAATGGTGGTTGTGCACCTTCTTGAAGCTCGATGCCACAATCATAGGGTCGGTGTTGAGGAAGTATGTCAGCATTCTTCTTCTCGAATACGTCTGAAAATTCTTCATCTTCGGTTTGGTAGTTTGGTGGTCCTTGGATATGTTGTGATGACGGAATTGCATAAATTGCAAACATATTCCCGTCCTTGGCGACCCTCATAAAGGCTCGGGCACCGACCATGAGCGGAGTTTTGACCTCAGGACTTTGGGCTTGGGAAAGGCAAGACTGTAGGTTATTCTTAGGATGTTGTGAAGGGAAATAGGGAGCTATAGTTTGATATGTAAGTTTTCGTGTCTTCCAATCTATACTTGGATTGACCATTTCTAACCAAGAGAGACCTAAGACAAGAGGATTAGAGGAGAGCTAATGATATTAAATACAACGATGCTTTGGTGTCCTTCTAAGATAATACTCAAAGGTTTAGTTTCGTGGGTAACATCTCACGAAATCAGCGGCCTACCGTCAATGACTTCTACTGCTACGGCATATTTCTTAGGAACTGTAGGCAGGTTATGACGTTTGACAAGGTCTCTATCAATAAAACAAGCGGAAGCTCCCGAATCTAACAAAGCTTTAACCTTTATACTATGCGGATGGAAATCTATTATAAGCGGGATATTAAAACATCGAGAGGGTTCAGAGGATAAGATAGGACCTGATGACGTAGAAACACTTGTCGGCCGCCGCGGTCCCTCTTGTGGGCGGCGTTGTCGTTTTCCGACATGAACTCCTCGTGGTTACTGCTCACAAGCACTTATAGTACCACAAAATTTGTGCGGCTTGATCTCGGAGTTTTAACGGGCGATTCCTCGGCCGTGGTCTTTTTCTCCACGATACAAGCGTAGATGTTCTCTCTGACGTCGTTCTTTCTCTTCTTCGGATAACTTCTTGACCTTTGAAGAGTCGATTTGCATGGGTTCTACCGTCGAAGTGTTGAGTGGTGTCGGCGAGATGGAGCTGTGTAGTCCGCTCGTCGATCAAAGAGCAATCGTCGCTCTTGTCATTTGTTCAAACAATCGGTTGTCGCGATCGATCGCTTGAGTAATAGCCTCCGATAACGTGGTTGGCTTGGGCAAGTTCAGCAACAAGGTTTTGATATCGTCACGAAGTCCCCATCGAAACATAGTGATGAGAGCCGTATCGTTCAATCAAGTCGCAAGAAATTTGTTGAAACTACTGCAGCGTGGTGAAGGCTGGGCGTGAACGTTGTTGTAGGAAACGGAGTTTTGCGATCGCTACCAGGGCTCGATCTCTTTCTCCAAGCGTTACGCCTAGTTCTTCCAAAAGCTGGTCACGGCTTGTCAAGTGGAAGTTTTCTCAGGCGAGAGATGAGAACCATGATAACGCGGTTCCGGTGAGCAAGGTCGATGAATCCGACTTGTATTTCTTCCGTTGAGTATCTTTGAGGTTGGAGACGGAAGGCAGGCAATTGATTCACAAAATCTCGAAGCTTCGTGCGATCTCCATCAAACTTGTGCAGCAAGCTCACTCGAGGCTCCTTAGGTGCTTGTGGATGTGACACTTGGCTTGCAACGAGGGCTGCGCGTGGACTTGAGCGAGTCGCTTGGTGTTGTTCCATGGCATGTCGTATGTTGGCATTCTCTTCTTTGTAGTTGTCGTATCAAGGCGACCATGTCGTGCATCTCGGGATTTGAAACGTCGCCCATCTTAGATTAGAAAAGCCTGGAGATTCACAAGTAGATGAAGTAACAGAGATTTCCGCTGTGTACTCTAGGGATAATGACCGGAAGAGGTGATCTCAAGAGGTTCAAATAAAATTCTTCACTCCTCTGTCGGATAAGAACATCTCTTAGTTCACTCTTTGATCTAAAGAGAAAACGCACTTCTAGAACAACAGGACTTGGGGATAAAGGAAGTCGATTCAAGTCCATGCAAAAACTCTCATGAAAACTCTAAGACAGAATTTCTCTAGGAAATACTAAACGTAGAATCTCACGGACAAGAACGTGGTTAGTCACTCTCTTCAAACTGTTGCGGACGGCAACTCAAAGACAAGACTCGGCGAGAGAGGTGAGGGAGACCTCAAATGGGGACCAAGAAAGACTAGAAGTGAGGGGATTCCTCGCGAGAAGACTCAAGATAATCTTGGAAGGAAGACAAGAAGAAGTAATATTGATAAGAGGAGGAATAGATACAAGCTGGTGTTGAAGAGTGAAGAACAACGACCTTCAACTCTCTATATATACTAGGCTAGAAGAAACTTCCGGAGTAAGGTCCTAGAAGCCCTATGGAACCTTCCGGAGACTCGTGGGAGCTTCCGGAATCTAGGAAGATCAAGCGGAACCTTCCGGAAGTTTATGGAACCTTCCGGAAGCTTAGAGAAGCTTCCGGATACTACTAGAACTATCTGGAAGCTTGTGGAAGCTTCCGGAAACTACTAGAGCTATACGGAAGCTTGAGGAAGCTTTCGGAAACTAGTGGAAGGTTCTAGAACCTTCCAAAAAACTTGAACTTGCAAAATATACGGAAACTAGGAAATCTTTCAGAAGTAGGGCTGATCACGGTAAACTCATGGGGTGTGGATAATACCCTGTATGGCATGTCCGTGACATCATCTCGTAGAATCTCGTGCTAAATGGGGAGCGACATACTGGACATACCGATTTTGTCATCGCATATCGGCATATCAAGTA
Organism: Bryum argenteum; assembly: GCA_037043015.1. Lineage (NCBI taxonomy): Eukaryota > Viridiplantae > Streptophyta > Bryopsida > Bryales > Bryaceae > Bryum > Bryum argenteum. The sequence goes on from CM073321.1 coordinate 19,836,360, forward strand.
ACATGAAAGTTATGGCCGCATTGGCCTAACGTGTATCGCCCTCGGACCAAAATTATGTAGGCGCACCGCACATTTGTCTTTAAGTATTGCGGGAGGAGGGTCGCATGTGTTGATTACTATGCGGTGACTCTTGGAGGTGCGATGAGAATCTACTATCTGGCGCCCATCCTTCCTCTATCTCCATAGTCAATCAACATCATTGTTTCGTCTCATCTTAGAGTAGTTTATGCGCTCCATCATCTCTTCAATATCCCCCAAAAAGTGACCTCTATGGGGTCATATCGTTTCGATCATTAAGTAACGAACTTCTCAATGAAGCATCTACAACTTCACGTGATTCCTTTTATGTAGATGCAATCGATTTGAGATCTTCTTTTGCTCTCGAAACCAAGCTCCTCTTATCTTGAAGTCGATGAACCCATCCCAACAATGGTAGTATGCGTAGGTGAAGGTGGATTCTTTGCCTCTGTAGAATCTACCGTTTTGAAGGTTTTCCGTAATGCCTCCAATTCAGCGATTGCCTCATCTCTCTCTTTTACTTGTAGCCTCCAACTTCATTGAGCATGCTTTTGCTTCCTCCTCCAATTTCATTAGCTGTAACATCTCTCTCCTTCTTCAACTGCCCATGAACTCCATCGCCCATGCTCGTTGTCGCTCAATCATCTATCATCTACCTCCTTTTGTGATCTTAACTTCAATTTCTCCGGAAGTTCATCATCGTCATCATCGTCTAGTTCGATAATGGTTTTCCTTATCTTCTTTACCATCCTCTTCACCAACCTCTCAGAGAGAGATAAATCCACGATATCGTCTTTCTCTTCTCTTCTTCACCATCCTCTTTACCACCCCCATCAATTTGTGAAAGAAAAAGACTATCGAAGTCCCGATAATGGTCTTCCCCTTATCTTTATTACCATCCTTTTCACCATCCTCTTTACCATCGTCTTTACCACCCACATCGCATTATGGAACAACATAACTACATGAAGCCCCACGAGTGTCATCACATGGTGGAAATAATTTGAAATACTTATATCGGTTATCTTCTAAGTCTTCTACCGCTTTGCCTTTGGCGCATTGCTTCTTCGTACTTTGCCACACATACTCGCTAGCGGACCTTCGCCAAACAACCGCAATTCCTTGTAAAACTCGTCAAAGAGGCGTTGCGTAATTTGATGTTGTTTACCAGATTCTCAATGATTAGCTCATTCTTCGCTCGCTCATTCGGTAGAGGTGGAATCGATCTATGATTGCCTCATAATTCACCGCATGCTTGTATAATGCCAGGCAACATCGTTGCCAAGCGTGACTCATTGATACTAAAGCTGGGAGATATAGTAGCAAGTCTTTCGACACCTCTTTGAAGTCGCGCCTCGGCAACTATTGAACCGCTTTGAGGCTTTATGCCTAACCTCCCAGCAAACCTTCCTCTTTATCTACCTTATTGCACCAATCGGCCATCATTTACTGCGGTTTTCAACCACTCCACCAATCTCTTATTGCTCGGTACCGTATCACGGATAGTCCACGAAATTTTCCACCATACTACTTTCCGTATGAATGACATCTCGGCATCTGTGGGTGATCGGTTTCTCGTGGTTCGCCAGCTCTGCCTCCTCGATGTTGGTACCGGGGTTACAGCCTGCCCTCCTCCTCGATGTTGGTACCGGGGTTACGAGGTTCTTCAACTACGTTTGCACCTTGAGCCTATCGATTTATAGTTGGTTCTACGATTGGGGCATCCGTAGGAACCATATTCCTTCCATCCTCTGATGTGTCGTGGTTGTTGGAGGAGATTCCTTCTCCGCCGTCTCATGAGTTTTCCTCCTCAGAAATGCGCAATAAGGCCTTTGTAGAGTTTGATTACGGATCAAACCTATCGGGGATATCCTTTTGATTTCTCGATTCGAAGAGGATATGCACTACTCGCCGTGAATGTGCTCCGATTCACCTTGCGCTTCAATATGAGCTCGGCATACACCATGCTCAAGGCGTATAGGAAAAATAACCCTTGCTCTTGGGACGAGTTCCAAACAATGCCACCCACACTTCTTGTGCGATGAAGGAAGTGATCATCCTTGCATGTTTGAGGTTGCAAGTAAAATTATTGGTATTAACTTTGTGACATTCTCGAGGCCAAAGTTTCCCAATGTGATACATCTTCACATATTTCTTGCGCGTCGCCATTCTCGATATTCCTCCGGTTCATTGGCCCAACCGCTCTCGGCTTTGATGGCCTCATTATCCAAGATCTTGTAGTGCAACTCATGTCTCGCTCCTTTTGGTTTCACTCTCTTTGACGGTGTCTCATGTAAAACCAACTCGGTCCCCACCAATCCTGCGTTTGTGTTTTTACGTCGCGGGTGACCTCAAGTGCATTGAGAATCGACTTCCATGTTCGTGTTATCAATATCCGTCGCCATGAAGAGTAGGGAGTATTTAAAATACCCGAAGATATCCCAAGTATGCAAAAATTCGATCGTGGCCGCCGCAGTGTCATCGTGACTTCCCCACCGCCGCCGTCGGCAGCGAGAAGCTAATGCTTACGATTGCGGCTCGATTGAGATGGATGAGTACAAGGAGAAGTGAGGAAATGAGGCCCCAAAGCCCTTTATCCCCCTCCTTCCCAACCCTAGGGGACCGGCCGCGCGGACCGTCGCTCGGCCATCAGCGACGCGGCCGTCTTGGCCGGCGGTCGGCCGGCGGTCGTGGCGGTCGATCCGGTCGACCGATCGGGGCGGCGATCGTGGCGGTCGTTCGGGCGGCGGTCGGCTGCCGACCAATGTGGCCGGCCGATCGTGGCCGCTCGATGCCGGCCGACCGTCTTGCGTCGACCAACGGGCCGGCCGTGTGGGCGGCGGCGCGCAGTTTTTTCAATTTTTTTCAATTTTTTTTAAATAAAAAAATTATATATATATATATATATATATATATATATATAAAATTCAGAGATCTTACATAGCATAGGATCCTTTTTTATTTCGCAAAGTTTTTGTTATTTGATTCTCGGTGATTATTACACCTTTGAAAAAGGAATCCTATGTTGATTTCTGAAATGCAATATATTATTTCTCACGGATACATCTTAACCCCTAAAAATCCACAATGTTTCGGGAGCTTGAAATCCCAACACGAGACCACTATGTACTAATGGGGTCGTCAATATTTTGGAAATTATTGATAATTTCAACCGTAGGATCTTGAAGTAGACTACCATTGGTAATCTTTGAATATTTTTAACCGTTGGATCATTACTAGATGTGAGATCATAACGTTTGAAGTTATTTGTAAATTATTTTTCCTTCAACATGCTTGAAAATCGGTGGCCGTGGTCGTTTAGGGGTTAACTCTAAATTTTAAGTTCATAACCATTTTGAGTGGACTCTTTAAAGTGTAAATCTTCACAAATTCATAGATGTTTCAAACATAAGGCATTCATTTGGTTTTGAATCAATATCTTTCTTCTCTATTTTCCTTTTGTAATTTAATTGACCATTGGCTTCATGAATCAAACTTTTAACCACATGACCTACAACAGTAACTCTATTCCAATATTGCATGGTTGAGAATGTCAATTGGAGTATCCTCATCTTAATGTAGGACACTTATTTTGGAACTCATCCTAAAGAGTTATTCATACATCCTAAACCATAAACCACAAATCCTATCCATGAGTGATTTTATCCACTAGATACTCTAAATGAAGAAGAGATGCCTATTTAAAATTTTATATTTTCAAAACAATCACTCGAAGAAAGAGTTATATGACTTATATCGGAAATTACTAGAAATTGTGAAGATTATTTTTGTAATCTCTCAACGGTACCCTTGTGAAATAGACAAACATTTTGACTTGGGTCACTTTGGAAGTGAAGTAGTAAATTGTTCATGAACATATTTCCAAAAAAGAATTTCAAACAAAGACTAAATTTAACTGCCCTTAATGGACTTGAGACCTAAATATTATAAATGTAGGTTGTAAATTTGGAATTTGGATATGCAAATTTTACCACATGCACTTTGCGGTGTAAGGACCACCTAGAAAAATTTAATAAAAATTATTACTTTTGACCTCTTCATATAAAATTTTGCCCGAAATAGGAAACCTCCACTTTGGTGTCCATGGATCTTTAGGGGTTAGAAGGAATATTTTAACGATAATAAATTAAGGTGTACAATCAAAAGCATGGTCTTTAACTTATAATAAGAATTGGCCCCATTGCCTTTGCTTTCCTTATAAACAAGGGCATGAACTCTCAATGCCTTCACAAATGAGAAAATTGACCACACTATATTGATTGTTAAATGTTTACTTGATTCAAGCCAATTGGGCACAACAACTCAAAAAGTGAGTGTATTAGCGTGGAGATTTGCTCGCCTTAACTCCCCTTGAAGAAAGTCCATTACTATGGATATATTTAAAGCCAAAGTATCTTTGTCATAAAACATTCTCGCGTGGGACAAAGAGATATTCCCGACATTCTCTTGTCGAGAAAATTCCCTGTCCATATTTAGGCGCCACGTGGATCGTAAAGACTAAATATAGTACTTTTGAAAATGCGGTATGCAAGGCGAGGAAGTGATCAAAGTTGTGCAAGCGGGAGTTTGGGGAGAGGCAAGAGGAGGAGGAGGAAGGGGGACGGAAGGAAGCGACCGGCCGTCGCCGAGGGCGTGGTCGGTCCCAGGCGGTCGTGATCGCTGGCGGTCGCCCGGCAGTCGCTAGGCGATCGCCGGACGCCGGGACAGTCGCCGATCGCCGGGCCGATCGCGGGCCGGGCGATCGCCACGCCCGCCGATGGCGGCCAACAAAATAGGGGCATGATGCGTTTTATTTTTATTTTTTTATTTTATTTTTTTTTTAAAAATTTTTTTCCTTAAATATATAACTAAAATTTAAAATAAGATAAAATTGTATAGGATCCTTTTTTTATTTCTCAAAGATTTCTGTTACTCGATTTTCAGTAATTACTACACAATGAAAAGGGAATCCTATGTTGATTTCTGAAATGCTATGTATTCTTTTTTCACGGATACATTTGAACTTTAAATTTTAAGTTCATAACCATTTCGAGTGAACTCCATAAAAGTATAGATCTTCACGAATTCAAAGATGTTTCGTACAAACACTACTTCAGTACTCATACATTATGATCTATGAGGCTCTATGAATTAAACTCTGAGCCACATGACCTACAATAGTAACTCTATTCCAATATTGGTTTAAAATAGGCTATGATATTGAAGACTCTGGAATCATAATTCGTATGTTGATGTTTAATATTGTACCTATATATTCTTTGCAATAAATGTGTGATTTATTCCATGTCAATAACATCTTCAATCAAAAATGATAAATACAAAATAGATTATTTTGCACACATTAACTATGCGATGTAGAGAAGTGCAACTTGTATCCATGTAAAATATAATTGAGAACTACACCATACATACAGTAATCCATTATTTTACATCCACACACAATTGTGTTTGCAAAGCTTTGCAACACAAAAACTAGGAAGTAAAATGAAATCCACCCCAAATCCTCAAGACCATAAACCTAAACCCTAAACTCTAAACCCTATACCTAAACCCTATACCCTAGAGGCCTACATAGTAATTTATACATCTTTAACCAAGAACTTAAAGTTTATCCATAGAGAATGTATCCATTACATACGATTGTATGAAGAAGTGATGGCTCTTCAAAATATTCTATTCCCAAATCAATCAATCATAGTATACGAATAATCAATTTGATATAACATCTAATCCTAGTACTAATGTACTATACTTATCTGATATCAAATATGCTTAAAAATTTAGAAGTTGATGCCATTATTGCCATATGTTAAACACTTATAGGGTGGGATATTTTTAAAATTTATTTGTCTCCCTATTTATTTCTCTTATTTTATGATTGCAAAAATAGTAACAATGAAAACTTATTTCAATTACCTTTGTAAGAGGAAATAAGTAACTATTCAAATCCATACAATAAGAATAATGCTACAATTAATCATATGTACTTGATTATATATATTCTCTAGGTTAGTTGAAGGTTGTCAAACAAAAAATAGCGAATAATAGAATTAATTGTTTATGCACCATATTTTTATAATAAGTATTACTAATTAGAATACACAACGACGGAGTAATTTCCAAATACCCATCAATTAATATAGACCATACAATGTGGAAATGTTAAGGCCCAAATAGAAAGTCTAAATATTGACAAACTCGGTAAGACCAAAGTTATGAAAAGTAAATGCTCACACATGATCACCTACATTTCATATATACTTGGATCTCTCAATGTGAGACATCAATATACTCTCACCAAGGACTAGGTAAAATTTATGGAATGTAATCGGAGGATTTAGGGCCACCTCGGGGTAGACGATGCAGGGCAAGTCGTGAATGGGGGCCAAGACATGGCAAAATCTCCTAGTGAGAATGGATAAATTTTGACAAAAGTTGGGAGATAGAAGAAATGAATGTGAATCGGGGGACAGAGCTTGCAATACTAGTACTCACCACTATGAACTATGATGAAACCACCTAAAGGCGCGAGGCAAAGATTCTTGACTTTATAAAGATCTCACCTCCCTTGCATTTACATTATGCGTACATATTTAGGGTGCCCACCTTTAGGCTTCTCCTTATAAAATTTGTATTTCTTTATGTGTGTGCTTTAAAAAAGCACATAAATAGGGTTAGCTTGTCTTTTTCTATTTCCTATCCGTGAAAAATAGTAACCCACTCCTTTCTCACACAAGTATATAGATTCCCTCAATTTTCCTTAAGTGTACGAGAATAGGTGGTTTCACTACAAAGGGCTATGTCAATATTTTTAGATATACTTTATAATTTCAACCATAGGATCTTGAGTAAACTACCATATGTAGTAGTGTGAAATCTTCAACCGTTGGATCATCACTAGATGCGAGATCATTACATTTGAAATTGAATATGAAACATTTTTTGGCCGTGACGATAAAAGACGAAATGGTGGCCATGGTTGTTAAGGTGTTAGGGAAGAATAATTCCAAGAAATAAAAAATAAAAAATAAATGTGTACAAAAAAAAAACATGGACTCTAGTTAATAATAAGAATTGGCCCCATGGCCTTGGCTCTCCTTCTAGACATGGGCTTCAACTCCAAAGGACTTCACGACTCGGAAAATTGGCCCCACTAAATTGGTTGTTAAATGTATTGTTCAATTAAAGCTAATTGGGCAACATAACTCAAAAAGTGCGTGAATTGGCTTGGAGATTTGTTGGCCTTCCCTCCTCTTGCAAAGAGTCCCTTATTATAGGTTTATTTAAAGCCGATAGTATCTTTGTCATAAAACATTCCCGTTTATGACGAAAAGACATTCCCGACATTCCCTTGTCAGAACATTCCTTGTCCTTATTTAGACGCCACGTGGACCAAAGAGGCTAAATATAGAACTTTTGAAAATGCAGGTATGCATGGCGAGGAAGTGTTCGAAGTTGTGCAAACGGGGAGTTTTGGGGAGAGCAAGAGGAGGAGGGGAGGGAGGAGAGGAAGGAAGCGACCGACCGGTCGCCCGGGGGAACGAGGTCGATCGCCCGGCCGCGATCGTCGGTCTCGGCCCGATCGCCCGTCGCCCGGCCCGATCGGCGGGATCAGCGGCCCGATCGACCGTCGGCCGCGCCATCAGACGGCCCGTCGACCCGATCGGACGTCGACCCGATCGATCATCTACCGGCGATCGCCGGCCGCCGGATCGCCGATTTGGCGGTACCGGCGGCGGGATCGGACGACCAACGCCCGGTAGCCAATGGCGTCGATCTCGGTCGGCATAAATAGGAGGAGGGCTCTTTGTCCCTCACTCACAGTGAAACAGTATGTGCGTTGCGGCTTTTTAAAGGCTGCATCATTGCGTTACTCGAGTCCGCGTGGGTCACCCGCACCCTTGTGTGCATACTTGTCGGCTGCTGGAAATGGCGCCGAAGTTTTTCGCGTTCGAGGCGAGCCAAGTCTCCACGACCAAGGGCGACCCTCAAAAATGGATTGGGAAGCATGGAGTGACCCAAAGCGTGTTGCGAGCCGGGTTGGCGAGAGAAGAGAGGCGGACATTTGGAATTGCACCATGTGCAAGAAATGCGTGAAGATGTACCACATCATGAAGTTATGGCAGCGGACGGCGACGAGAGAAATATGGTCCTCGTCGTGAAGGCCCGGTGAAGAGTTGCAAGAAGCGACCATTTTGCGCCTGAATATCACGAAGTCGCAATGCGATTGGAATCAAAACACAAGGCCAAAATTGATGTTGTATTCTACCATGGCCATGGTGTGGGCTGAAATAGTCTGCACAAGGACATTGGTGGACCAACTGTGATAGGTTTGAACATGCATTTATTGGATCGCGACAACGATTCATTCCCACAAATTGGATGGGACCAAGCGATTGTTATACTACGTATTGAGCGTTCGAGGTGATATGGATGCCCAACTTCAACAACATGGAACTCCAAGGGCATATGGGGCACTCGTGAAGACTCAAACCATGACGATCGTCAAGCACCCGTATCCTTTGGCGTAGGAAGTGAGGGGTATTACCATAGAAACCACCAATTGATCTCCGGTGAGTTATATGCCACCTCATCAATGAAAACACGTCGGGGCCGAGCGAGTACGGTAGAGGTGGATCTAGTTCGAACTACCCATCTCAAATATACGGGAGGTACATGGTTTAGGAGGTGAAGCGGGGTAGCGGATCAATGCTCAATGCAACTCAAGCCCAACTCATCCTATAAACCCATACAATCGTGGGAACCAATACGGTACAACATTCGGAAGTCCAGTACCGTGAGGCCATCACACCGAAGGAAACATCCGAGTATCGAGGTCAATATGATAGAAGATCAGACATTGTTGGCTACACAAATTATGGATATGGTCAGAATGCATACGGAAGTAACGACGTGCCTTCAGCACCTTATCTATCTCCGGATGACGAAGGGGCGAGGTACCAACAAGATCTGCAACAAGCCACACTTCTAAGTCAGCAGGAATACATTGAACAACTTGAAGCCAAAAGGAACTTTAGGCAAACAAACTTGTTTGGAGAATCTTCTCGAGGACCACCTTCTTACGGCGCTGCGCCAAGTCGTAAACACGATGATGAAGAATCGGATTAAGAATGACAAATCATCATACATAGTGTCATTGTAGTGAAGGTTATGTAGTTTTTGGCAACGGATAATGTCTACACCATTATCGCCTTGCTAGGGGCCAATTTTGAGGATACAGAAATCCATATTTTGTTTATGAATGGATTATCCAATATCGGACTATATCGTTGTATATTAATATACTATGTAATTTGTTATTTCAAGGATTTTATGGCGATGTCTTTGTATTTTATACTATAAGTTCACTTGGTGGTAATAATTTCTTGTTTGGCTTTAAGCCTTTTTCCATGATCTCACACTCTCACCTAACATATAATATGTTCATCAATTCATTCAAAAAAAAGCATATGTAAGAAAAGTCATATTATGCTTGGTGACTTGGACAAACCATTAATATCGCAACTACATGAGTTGATGTAATGAAGAAGTTCCACAATTCATTATACATTCTCAAATATTGTTCATGAAGATTTGGAGATATTTCTATTGAAGGTAAGTAATAAAATAAAATAACAAACAATGGAGAAGAAGTCATTCAATAGAATGAGTGCAAGGTATATATAAACAAGAATGTACTTGAAGCCGATACATATAGAAGGCATGTAATACATTTACTACAAAGAATTTGCCTACATCTACATCGAACTTCAATGAAGAATCTAAAAATCTAATAAAGCCGCAAGAACTAAAAGAAATGCGCATAACTAATTTGCTAATCATACTTGGTGCGATAATGATCATTTGGCACCGGCCAATGGAATGATTCCATGAAGCGGTTGACAACGTGGGTCAACGTATACTTTGCATCGACCACCATCTCAAGTATTGGTCAAAAGCATTTGCCAAGTCTTGATTGCACCACGGTCGGGCCCGTTGTACTTTGGCAATTCGTAGGCCTTGACATGCTCTTCTTGAGGATGCGTTGTGCTATTCGTGCCGTAGCAAACTCCTCCGAGCGCAATCAAGAAGGGAATAATGTGAATGTCATCACTCCGTTTGTACAAGTCGCCACCGAGGATCTACCCAATATCGTGCTTGTAGAGTATCAATTCGCTCTTGGGGTTTTGTGAGCGTATACAAGGACCTCATTTTATCATCCATGCTCGTCTTGCCCCCAATAACATACTCAATATATACCCGTGATTCATCTTGAGGGAAGTGAAGAAGTATGTTGTGCGGAGACACATCGTTGTGGAGGTAGTTCAACGGTGGACTTCACACATGATATGCGCTAAAGCCCAAGCAAGCTCTGTTCGTTTTTGCGGAACCGGACCAAGCGCCAAGCTCGAATACGCTCATCATCGAGAATGAGGTGAGAGTCGATCTCTCCATGAACATCATCTCCATATCTTGCATCAAGGGCCAACATCGATCGAATCGTGCGCCATTCCACCAATACGTATAGCCTTGGAATTTATTTGCATGAATGGCTATAAAGCGAATAACACCTGGATGTTGTATCCTCACGTGAAAAGCGCCTCATTCGATGCTCCACCTTGGCCAAGTCGGTCGTGTCGCGTGGATGGGAGTCTTTGCGACAAATTCCCAAAACTCTTCAATACCCACAACCCCTCTTATGTGAACTTTGGAAATTGTGCGTATCCTCCCCTTAGAGTCCTCTTCTCAAGCTCGATGATACGGGCCGTCGCAGGAATTACTACCAAATTATTAAATGCAGAACCGGCTCCATTAACCTTCCTTGTTCCGTGCGCCACCATCCTATGGAACCAACCCGGTTTTTATTATTGGAATACGGCCTCATCGCTTCTTGAAAAGCCTCGCCTCAATACCACATCCACGAACTCCTCATTACCCGCTCAGTGGTTCTCTCATACCTCTTCAATATGTCGACACCATTCGGATAGCATCAATTAATCTATCCTCCATCCGATCCGTAAAACCACGCTTATCGGTCTCCGTTCTCCTTTTACGGATCTTGGGCGCTTCCATCATGAGGTCCATCATGTCGTTCTTGAATTTGGCCACGACTTCCTCTTTGTATTTCACGTATTTGCTAAACAAACGTGAAAGAGCTGTTAACCTCATAAAATCGCGATTACATTCTCCCGAAGAAAGTTCTTGCACTTATTGGATGGGTGCTCCCACTTCTCAAATGTCTAACAACCCTTGGTTTCCGGCCTCGATTCCCCCACTACCCCACCCTATGTTTGGGCATCTTTGTGAAAAAAAAGCAAAATCTCCCCCTTACAAGCGAAAAGACTTCTTTCCTCCAGCGGGATAAGGAGCAGTGGATGAAAATTTAAAAAATTCCAACCTCTGGCTACTCCAGCACCACGATAACGAAGGAAAGAAGTGAGGAAATGGAGGACCGTCGGCCTTATATAGGCCGCGGTCGCGCATGCCCGACCGGCGACCTAAATCGGACGGCCGATGGCGCCGGCCCGACCGTCGGCGGCCCGCGCCGACCAGCAACCGTCGGCCGCGGCCGACCGACCCGTCAGACGGCCCGGCGCCGACCGGCCCGACCGTCGGCCCGGCCGTCGCCAGCAACCCGACCGAACGACCGTCAGACGGCCCGCGCCCGACCGGTCGATCGCGGCCCGTCAGACGGCCGCGGAGACCCCGGCCCGTCAGACGGCAGCGGAGACGCGACCGTCGGACGGCCGCGCCGGCCGGGGCCCGATGGCCGACCGGCCCGACCGATCGCGCCAGCGCCCGAGCCACGCGACCGATCGTCCGTCAGCCCGGCCGACCAAGCCGTCAGACGGCCGCGCCGCAGCGGCAACCGATCGGCCAGCCGTCGGCCAGCGCGGCCCGACCCGACCGTCAGACGGCAGCGCCGACCGGTCGGTCGCGGCCGATCAGACGGCAGCGGAGACATGGCCAATCAGACGGCCGGCCGAAACCGCGACCCGTCGGACGGCGGCGTCGATCAGCGACGATCCGGCGGCGTCGACCGGTCGGTCGGCAAAACCAATCGGACGGTCTGGGCGCCCGATTGAATCAACGGTAATCACCTACTCTCACAACACTATTTGAGCGGCTACGATCACGATTTTCAATACGATCGGCCGGTTAAAAAATTTACTACATGCATAGTAATTCCGATTTACCCCCCGGACGGACGTCCGTCCGACCAAAAAAACCCAAAAGACGTCCGGATTGACATCCCTGCCAGGGCCTAGGGCTCAATTATGGGCACAAAATGACCAAAATGAACACTTAAGGCCTCTAAAACACATATGGACTAAGAGGTCCAGCACACAATTTAGGGCTGAAAAGGGGTTGCAAATCACATTAAAGCACCTTCTACCTCAAACCTAAGCACCCAATCAACATATGAGTGCTAACAATCAACTAAACATGCAATTCTCCACCACTACACAATTTTAGGGTTAATTGGAGAATTTTGGGCGGCAACTTCCAGCGCGGTTCCCTCACAAATTCAAATCGTGACACAAGACAATCAAACCAGCATACACAAGCAAGAAAACACACATTCATACATGAAACTATAACACAACATCACCAAATCAAGTACTGCAACCCAAACATGTTTTGGGCAACAAATTGCCATTTTCCAAAGCATTCATGCATCTAACCCCACTAGGGTCGTTGCACACACAATCTAGCTATTCAAGAGTGTCACAATCACATCAAGGAGGATGAAATGGGGCTTCCCTCAATCTGCCGCCACCGATGGGTCCCTTCGGTAGAACGACGATTTCTCCTCGTCCTTGCTCCAATGAGGGCAAGCTTGGTCTTGTTGGAAAGAAAACTCGACAACGCTCCTAGATCTCTAAGGCAAACCTCCCAATTCTTCGTCAATCGTGAGATCTTGTCCTTCAAAGTTGGCGACTACTCCCAAATTGAAAACTCCAACCCTTCTATCTTCTCCTCCAACCTACCCACACTCACACCCACATGCAACGAATCCACATCCTACTTGCAAGTTTATTTGTGTTAGACCACTTAACTCTATTTTGCATAGCTACAACCTAAGAAAATTTTCACACACACACACCCTCTTCCCCACACATGGGAGAGAGAGAGACACACTCTCTCAACCCTAGTAACGGTAGGAGAAAACCAACTCCACTACATCCATCAACATTTCATCCACCGGTCTTCTAACCCCTTTTCCACTTTCTAACTTTTTAGAACTAAAACCATTGAGGATTTTGATTCTAACAAGTCCGGATTAACGAGATAGGACTCCAAGACTTTCTACTATATGCGAGGGTTTGAAACTAAAAGAGTAAAACATAAGAATAAGCATTATATAGCAGCGTAAATAATCAAAACCTTGCGGGAAGGGTTTTCCCGCGAGGTGAACCATCTCAAGGGTTACTATGACCATAAGCGATAACTTCTTTACGGTCATGGGTTTATGCAATGAATCCCCGACCCTATGGCCGTCGCCTTCTTTATGGATGATTTCAATGTACTCTGCTTAATTTACACTCAAAAATCTGATCATTGCTTTTGAAAATCTGCCCATTGCTTGTGAATATCTACGCACCGCTCACGATGGCTTGCTCCTTTGCTGCGCACACACCACCTTGTATTCCGTAGCTATGTCGAGGGATAGTTCGAATGGAGGTTCACGCAAAGAGAACACGTGTTCTTTAAGGTCCGACATAATCACATATGCCCTGGGCATGGCTGGTACTTCCCCTTCAAACTCTCGAAGAGCTATCAATACTGGTTCAACTACTTTCACAAACTTCGTACAGTTCTCCCATAACTCATGGCTCCTAATGTTGTTCCTCACATTCCTTGCCTTTGTCTATAACTGGTGACTGTTTTTCCTGTTAAACAATGTCTGGACAAACGCATGTCACTCTGCATCGATCACCATGTTGTTTAGAGGTTTTTGTAGCTTTAACATTCGCTCTATCATTAAGTAGTTTGTTGCAAATCGAGTTTGAAGATTAGTTGCAGTTTTGAGGAGTACTTCTTGAATAGAACAAGTGGGACGTGCGGTCTTTTAATAAATGTGCACATTCTCTTGGCTTGTTCTACAAAATCTTTAACCCATGCCTCTTTCCCCTAATCTTCTAGAACGAGGTCTGAAATATGTGCCGCACAACCTTGTCTATATAAGTCAGGATAGTCTATGTGCAACTTCTTGACAACCCCTAGCATGGAGCTTGCACTGTCTGAGCATATGTGAACAATGTTTTTTGGTTCAACCTCCTCTATGTACATCGCTATTTCATTTGCGACATAAACAATGTCCTTCTTCCCTGTAGTATCCATCGATCCCAAAAAGACCTCCCCGACTGGGCAAACGAGCATCATGTTTATAAGTGGTCTACTTGTGACATCAGACCACCCATTCGAGCATATTGTTCATCCGTACTTCTCGATAGAAAGTTTTGTTCAATCATCAACCGACTTTTGCACAGCTGCCTTCTTCGCATCAAGCATCCTAGTCTTAATAGCATGATATGAAGGTGGTTGATATCCAACAATACCGACCTTTCACTACTAGAAAATCGTGACCAATTCAACAAAAGATCAACACATTTTTGTTGCTTGGGGCACTAGATTGACCATTTTATCAGATTTTTGATTTATTGCTGAAAGCAACAGAAACTTTTGTTGACTAAGATAGTGCGATGACCAAATCAACAAAATTTTGTTGAAGTTTGGGATCTTTTGGAATCTTTTGGAACCTTTTGGGAATCTTTTGGAATCTTTTGGAACCTTTTGGGAATCTTTTTGAATTTGTTAAGAATCTTTTCAAATCGGTTGACAATCTTTTAGAATCTTTGGAATTTGTTGAGAATCTTCTCAAACGAGTTGACAATCTTCTAGAATCTTTTTTAAATCCTTTAGAACCTTTTGGAATCACTTGGGAAACTTTTCTAGTCTGTTGGGAATATGTTGGAATCTTTGGAATCTTTTGGAATCTTTGTGGGAATCTTCTGTATTTTGTTAGGAATATTGTAGAATCTTTGGAATATTTTGGAATCTATTGAGAATATTTTGGAATCTTTTGAGAATCTTTTTAAATCCGTTTTGAATCTTTTGCAATCTGTTGGAATCTATTGGAATCTATTGGAATCTTATAGAATCTTTGGGAATCTTTAGAAATCTTTGGGAGTCTATTTGGAATTTTTGGAATCTGATGGTCGTCTATTGAGAATCTTTTAGAATATTTTGGGAATATTTTGAATTTTCCGGATTCTTTTGAAATCTTGTGAAAAATATGTTGGATTATAAAAAATCAATTGAAATATTACTGAATCGTTTGGAATCTTTTTAATCTTTTGCTATTTACGAACTCTATTTTTCAAAAGGTAATTTAATAGACTGCAATTTTCTACCTTTATGCACTTCAAGGATGTGAAAACTGCAGTCCAAGAAAGCCAAAACGGCATTTTGCTAGGTTGGGCAACTTAGATGAAGGGGTATTTTTATTTTTTTTCCAAAATTCCAAATTTTGATGTTTAACCCCTAAAGTCCAGATCGACCCGAATTGGGTCGCTTTGACCTGATCAGCCTCTAATTTACTGAATTTAGAGCATGAAGTTGAAACCTTGGGAGGTTATAGGGTTTTCCATACCTTTCCGAAAAGATCATTCATGCTTTAAAATTCCTCATACTTGAAAGATATTCAAGCTCAAAGTTTGAAAACACTATTTGAAAAGTGCCCAAAAGTGCCCAAACTACGGTATATTCTCATTTATTCTCAAAATCTGCCTAAAATCAATAAGATTACGAAACTTTGAAAATTCACCAAAAATTAAGATTTTACTTTTTTCAAGTTTTGTTTTTACTACATGTAGAACCGATGCCAAGGAATCTCATCGTTTTGATTTCCGATCCAATAATCTTTGACATGTCTTTTATATTGTTATAGACCGGCCTTTGTATTTGAATTTCAACATACCTTCATGTGAATAATAAAGTATTTCTTTAAGTCCAATGAGGATAAAAAATTTGTGTAATGTGTTTTATAGTGTGTTTTATAAGTCCAATGGGTAACAAATATTTTCTTTAATATGTTTAAACATTCCCTCTGAATTTTGTGTATAACTTTTGACTCGGGGCTCAAAATCACAAACTGTTTTTTGAAGATCAAACCTTACTTGATTACTCAACTTTTCTTAGATCAATAGTTTTTGCAAAAAGTTATTTTACTATGCAAAATTGACCACCAAAGTCTGCTGATCTTAAAAACAATGTAATTTAAGTCTATATGTACTACAAACACGCTTACTTGGACATCCAAGTAACAAGGCGGTGAGGTGGTTAAGGCAATGCGCTGAAGCGAAGAGGTTGGGGGACCGAGTCTTTTTGGAGGGCGTAAGTAAGAATGACCCGACGGTCAGGCGGTCGAATCCCTTCTCCTGCCCGGACGTTTCGGGCAATAGAGAAAAAATTTAGATTTTAAAATTTTTTTTTTTTTAAGTTTTTAATTTTTTAAAATTGTTTTTAAAAATTTTATTTGTTGTTTTTAAATTTTTAACTTGTCCAAATCAACAAAAATTTCAGCACATTCTTGTTGATAAATGTCCAAATCAACACGTCCAAATCATCACGAGAAAATCAACGCTTCTCTTTAATTTGGACAGTCTTTCTAGTAGTGTTTGCTATCTTTTGAGCGACACTTATAAATGCTAGATGTTGTGCGACATTGAATGCAATGTTTGCCTCATAGAAAAATGAGGCCCATTTGCATCAACCCCAATTCCGTTAAAATGGCATTATTAAGGTAAAATGGCACCTTTTTACTTTACGAGCTGTAGTTCAAAAACCATGTGATATAACAGAATTTTAAGGTGATATTAGGAAAATGAGTGACAATGTATAAAAGAAGTGATATTACAAAAAAATTGTGATATTCTGAGAATATACCATTTTATATGGCGCAAATGTAAGATCTAGTGTGACAAAATGGCGCATGGCGTAGTGTCATTTTTAACGGAATTGGGGTTATCTAATTTTGTCCATGTCGGCGTCTGCTAGAGAGTGTAGAGATCCTTTGTCCTTTGCTGCTATGACTTGCCATATTAGAGGATGGCATTTGAATAGACCTTAGGTTAGGGGATGGGACTTGCATTGACTTGATGCCAAGGGAATCTATGTTCTCTATAGATTCCCTTGCCACATATGGTATGCCTGCATCCACCTCTGACTCAGGAACAACATTGGCGTAAGAAATGTTCTTTTTTGGAACAATCCTCTCTGATCCCGCGATTCACGGGATAGCTCGAGAAGCTCAGGGGTAATCTCGACAGGGGGTAATGGAGAATTATGAGGAAATCCAAAATTAGCAAATGCTCGTGCCTTAACAAAGACTGTCTTTTCCACAGAATACACACGCAAGTATTCGGCTTGGGAGTTGTGAGTGGGTGAACCCCCACGACTCTCAAGCTTAGGACTTGCTCGGGCGGGAGCAAGGTAGTGGCACGGGCTGGGAAACGTAGAGGCGTGAGAGTAGAGCGGTGAGGGGACAATTTTGGGTATTTTGTAATATTTTTTTTGAAAGTTGGATACCCTCTGACCACTAAATTTACCACTGTCCTTTTTTAAATGGCTATTTATAAGATAAAAGTATTCCAATTCCATGGTTTAGAACCTTCTTTAAGCATGGGTCCCACCATGGATGAGAATTTAAATTGCAATGTCTTGAAGATTATATGTAAATGTGTTTAAATTAGGGCTGATGTCATCATTTAAAATAAAGAGCGATTCAAATACGGATGATTGTTCATGGCTCGAATGAAATTGTGTTTGAAGTAATTCACAAAATTATTCTTGTGTTTAAGGGATTAGGGCATAATTAGGGTTGACGTCATCATTTGTATGCGGTGATCCTCACTACAATTATTTAAATGACAAAGGTTATGTAATCCAACTTAGAATATAGGAAATTGTCATCGTGTCACCATGTGAGGTGGACGGGAAGATATTATGTTCGCATTGTGGAGGTCTAGGTTCGATCCTCATTGGGCTCATTTGAGCATCGCCTTGCAAATCACGCGACTATCACGAGCTAACGGGTGTCAATAAGGGCCCCCACAAACATTCACAAGTATAAAGAAGCGATGACCTATAAAAACTTGTATACGTTTCCATTTTATAAATGTCATTTGAAATAGTGTGGTGCGAGAAAATAACCCAACGTTTAGTTATATTCTGAAATTCGACATTGAAAATTTGAAATTGATGAATACAATTAGTGATTTATGGAAAATAAACACGTAGATATATAAACGTAAAGAAAATCACAATAATGACTATTGGGGTAAGGCAACTTATGAGAGTTGGCCCTACGTAGTTAAATCCGTAGTATAAAAATCAAAATACACTACGATGAAGGTGAAGCACCATTGAAATGATGGTCACACTGATCCGCCTCTAAGTCAAGGTATCTAAGCACACCAGGTCTAAAACGTCGACATGAAGAGTTCGGCACAAGAGAAGATGGAGCTGCGACGAACTCCCTAGCAACATGCTCTGCGTAAGATGATAGAACAAGTGACGAAGGAGGGCTGGTGTAGAGAGTAGCGTTTGTGGTCAAGTGCCCTGAGATGCCTGCATATCTAAAAATGCAGGACCAATCAATGCAAGTAATCCATTATACATATTAAAATCGTAATACGTGATTGAAATGAGTTGACTACGCACCAATATAAGTGCGTGGCTTCTTCAGATACGGTTCATCCGAATCGTAATAGTCACCAAAGGATGATTCCCCACTTTCTACTTCCAACGGTTTTGGGTGCTTGAAGGTAGCCTAGAGTCCATTAAAAATCTCCTCATCAGCCTCAAAAACAATGAGGTGACAATTGGAGCGTGCAGTCGTGCACATGCAATGATAGAAGCACCTGCATATACGAAAATCCACATGAGTATTAAAATAGTCAATATTCATATTGTATACAAATGGGAACTTGAAGTTTTACCTATACTAGCCCTGAAGTCAAATATGATTTCCCCATTGTCCGTGAGGCAATCCACGAAGCACTGCAAAAACAATGGATACTTCTCACGTGAGCCACGCCACGACTTCCCGTCAGTGCGGTAGATGATGGACCACTCGTCAGCAAAGTTACTGACCATGTCATCCTCATCAGGTATGATGGCGACTCCTGCGTATGCTTGCGCCACTTGTCGTATATTGAACATCGTCACAAAGTCCTTACGAGCATACACCTTAATAGTAAAGTTATGGGTCTGCATTAAGCACTTCGAATTAAGAAAACGTAATGTTGAAATTAGAAAGATTAAATCAAGTGCAATATTCGAATTATACCTCTCTCGCGGTAACACCAGGTTTAACCATAGGAAGGGGGTTATAGGCCTACCGCTCTCGCACGATCCTAAAATTGTAAGTACTAGCACGATCGTGCAGAATGCGGTGCGTCCGGCAAGACACCAAGCACGGGCAAGTTCTCAGGAACGACTGTAAAGATGAGGTCAATCCCCGGGTGCATGGGCTTGTAGTCCATCTTCTCGCAAGGGTAGTCCCTACCCTTTCCAATCTGTGGATTAGACACAAAGTTTTTAAATAAAAAAACGTTCTAGATTAACTTGAGTAAGCAATCCATAGTTAGAGAGGACTTACCTTCTTGATGTATTAAACCATAGCCTGAATTGCGTCTACCGAGCCTGCACCCTTTGTAGACTGCTAAACCAAGGCGCTCGTGTCTCCTTTCTCAAAGAACATAGGGAGCGTCATGGTGGAAGGAGAAGAAGAAGTACTACCCACATTTTTTGGAATGAGTATGGGACGCATGGGTCCTTTGGACTGCGTCGGTCCATGTGACTAAGGGGATTCACGAGGGGCCAATGACTATGGAGGTGGAGATCCCACATTCGAAACCCCACCCTCAAGAGCTTGTGTCAACCCCCGACCATGCCTTTGTGGCACAAGTGCAGGCCTCTCTAAGGCTGTTGGACCTCTTGTACCACGCCCACCGTTGTTGACAACCGTCCCTTGGAAAGCTTGTGTCATATCAACATCTCTGCGAACTGCAATGTATACACATAGGCACATGTTAAAACAAATAACAAACTACATGGGGAAAATTTAACTTTATTACATCCAAATCTGCACCACCTGCAAGCTCTTCGGAAATAGAAACATCTCCATACTCTCCCTCCTCGTCTACACCGTCTTCGGCATTCTCTTCGTGCTCCTTCACCTCCTCTTCTTGCTCCTCCTTCTCTGGTTCAGGGGTAGGCTCTTTTTTGCAACGTTTGCGGCTGCCACCTGCATTACCTCTACCTTTTGGTGCAACCGGGAGGGGGGTGGTGGTGGAGCACCTGGAAGCATGCAGAAGTTGTTCTCATCATCATCAACTTGTAGTGCCACAAGAGCGGAATTGATCATTTCCGGTATCTGCACAAGATGCGCCTCTTCCTTGTGAACATCATGGTGAGTTTGAGACTCTAGAAACCAACCACCAGTCAACAATAAAGCCGTCTTGAACCGCTGCCTCTGATCCTTGGAGAAAATCAACAACGGTTTCTTTTTCAAGTTCGTGTCTTGCAACTCGTCTTTGAAAATGAATTCATACAAAAGATATCAATAATGATGCACCGCGTAGAGGAATTTGATAAAGACGTCTTTAGTCACAAAGTACCAAGATTGCCTCAGATTATCTTTCATAGAATTACAGTACTTCCAGTCTTCAGGAGAGACCAGGGGTTTCCATTCTTCAAGTGGCATCTTGCCAAACTTGCGCATGGGTTGCAATCTCGATGGCAGGCGATTTTCAACATGATCATGCTTTGTTGACCTGTTCATGAACTCAGTTAATAAATATATATTGAGTGTATAAATACATTACAAACCATGAATTTTATAAGAAATCAAACTCACCAGCTGATTTCATTCATCGCGTCCATTAGTACTTTGTATTTTGCACGTCCTTCAAGGACAATGTAGTCAACAAAAAAATATCAAATAATAGCGGATCATCTCTGCGCATTTGCTCAATGTACTGCATCCACGCAGTGACGTGATGATTCTCCTCATAGACGTAGAAGTATTTGCCACTAAATTGGCAAAGGTCCGGATCGGCTTGCAATGAGTTTTCAAACCGATCGTTTGCGCTATCAATGAAGGTTATTCCAAACGCGTCATCGGCCTTCACCATTCTTTGCTTCCCATTCTTCTTTGAAAGGAGAAACATCTGATCTGCGATTGCCCTCTCGATAACCCTTGACAAACTTGTTGGCCAACTTGCAAGCGTCTGTTTTGATAATGGGATGGACCTTGGGGTAACATGAGGAGCGACACGGGGGAATGCTAAGGCGAGATTTCTCGGCGATTTTATTCTCAACACTGGATATGGTGTTGATAGAGTTTCCCTTTTGTTGAGCTCGTAACTCGTTGGCGCTCCATGGGATCCATCTCAACCAAATGAGTTGGCATGAATGACGGCCCCAATCTCCACTATATCACGGGTTTGAAAGAGGTTCCCAGGCGACTCTAACAATTGGGGCGGCGCCGGCGAGGATGCATTAAACCGCCAACATCATCATTATCGCGAGAAGGCTCTGTATCCGGAATAATCTCCTCAAGATCGTCATTTTCATCTTCAATAATAGGAGATTGTGAGGTGAGGTGTGGGCATCGTGCAGTATGATGTAGAGCGGTAGTGGATGGCGGACGACTTACGTAGCACATCATGTCCTTGAGTTGTTGCCATCTTGCTTGGAGCACTTTGGATGACAATGTCGCATTGGGGCATTCAAAAGTGGCATCCGCTTTAGAGTACCAATGAAATTGATGTCAACAATGATCAATTATAAAGAAATAGAGTTGTTTGATGAATATAAAAGTTAATCACATGAACTATCTCATGAGATCTTGTAAAGAACAATATCAAACAACGTCACCAAGTTAAGATTTCATTCTAGCTAGACTTTGCCGCAATCCTCTTAGAACAACGTGGGGCAAGTCGGCTCAAGCTTGAGCTTTTAAGCGCAATTGCTTAGGCGTGCCCTCAACCTTGCATGTAAGTAGCTCGTGCATCTTCAACAACGATCACTGGCGTCGTCGAAGTTGATTGGATAGAATCGGTGTTAGTATCTGAAGTAGCAGCTGGAAGTATCCAAACCAAAGTGCGTTTACCCACTACGTCTAAGACTCTAGCTCGCATGCTAGATAAATCGATATTCTTTGTCGGACTCTACTCACTCCAAATAGGAGTTACGTGGCTCGAAATCAATGGATTCCTACATCAGCAAACACAACAAAAATAGTGGGCGTTAGAAAGATATTTTCAATGAGATTAGAGAAGAAATAATATACTGGCCAATCTAATTATGTAAACAAATGGAGAAGAATAAAGTAGTTCTCAAATACCTTTAAGTCTCTCAATACAATGCAATTGCAAATAGTGTAGACTCTAAATTAGTTCAATCATAGATTTTTAGAAAAAAATAATTAAGTTAAGAAAGCCAAATGGTTGAATTCATCTACAGCCGTTATATACTCAATTGCCTTTTTAGGTTAAGTCATAGTCTGGGGGATATTTCAGTTGATGTTTCGAGGTAAGTTGCAAAAGCCCAAATGTGAGTCGATATATGGTAACTACGAATTTTAAAAAAAGATGACTTCCACTGTATTGGAGACAATAAAGCGATTTAAATCAACGAAAGAGGCTGTCACTTATAACTATAATGCTTCTTTTTCCCATAACAAATTTCCCAAGAACCCAATCCCTATATTGATATTTTAAACACCAATGCCTCTCCATAGTAAGGAACCGAATAAATCAAACAGTAGCATGGTGGCCAAAGGCTCAAATTAGGCAGTTGGAGTACAACATTGATATCTTGAGTTTATAGAGCTCGAGGTGTAGCATTTTTGTCAACAAATGTGTCCAAAGAATTCATGGATATTCACCCTGGACTATGAAGAATCATTCTGAATTCTTGGATTAAAAAATACCTTAGTTAATTAACAACATAGATTGCGCCCCAAGGAACACACAACGTAATTGGCCGAAGCCCTCAGTAAAGCATGCGAAGCATATAAATTGAATGGAGAACCTATCAAGGCAGGGCGATCAAGGTAGGGCACATGAATGTCAACAAAAGAGGCAGCAAACCACACCAAATATTTATAAGAACTCTCTGGATTGATTCCTTATTCGTCCAAACTTGAAAAGTATTTTTTCATGACTAAACGTCTAGATTTACAACAACACTTGGATTTCTATATAACATCTTTGATATCAAATAACCAATCAATTGTTAAGATCCCCATATCATCAATAAACAAATTTATGTTCGAATGCAAAATGTAAACAATTCAATTTCGAAGTTTTGGGGTAGCACTTTTCGTCAACAAATGTGTCAAAGTCTAAGCAAAATTTGAGACTTCCCTATCAGACTTAATTGCGAAACTTGAAAAAAAAATAATAGAAATCACTTTAGTGACAAAGTTGCTAAATGAAAGATCAATTTTGGAACTAGTGTGAGACCCTAGTAACAAACAATACTGACCCCTCAAACTTGTTGGCTAGTAAGCAATCAAAGCATAGCAATGGAATTGCCAACCTGCACAATCTAAGTCAGGGCTACAAAAGAGCAGTTTCGTCAACGAAAGAGGCATCAAACCAAAGCAAATTCCATTAATAACTCTGGCTTGATTTTATAATTGCCACAACTTGAAAATGACATGAATTTATATCTGCCAGAACTCAAAATGAAAGATAATTTCTGGACTCTCATAGTGACAAAAGAAAATACAATTAAAACCTTGCCGATGCACTCTGAGAAACTTACAGTGCATAGCAATGGGAAGCTCAGCCTAACTGGTTCAAATAAGAGCTCAAAAAGAGCAGTTTCGTCAACGAATGTGGCAGCCGACCACACGGAATTTCACCAAAAAAGCCTAGAGAGATTTCTCACTAGTCAAAAATTATACTCCATGACAAAAGCTCGAGATTGACAAGAATTCTTAACTAGATGGCATCAATGTAGACTCAATTAGAATTCCAATCAACAAACCAAATATGAAGCCATCCGGAGCCATCAAGAAAGCAAACAAAGCATAGAAATTAGAAGGTCAACAGGGACAGCTCAAAACATAGCAAGGCAAGTGGCAATTTCATCGTGAAAGAGGCGAGATGACCATACCGATTAGATCCCGAGAACAAACTTATATATTCCATGAGATATAAAAGATTTTCAACAAGCTGATGATGACCTCTAAAACAATTCAAATTACAATAAAAATTAAGCTAATATGATCCACAAATCATCATTCATGATAAAATGCGAGATAATTGCCAAATTTTAACGATCTAGAGTTCAAAGTTGTTGTATGACACATTCGTTAACGAATGTGTCGGTTAACTCATCACCAAACTTCAACACGAACTATCAAGCTTCATTCTAAAGTCTCCAAAGACAAAAAAACTAAATTGAATGAAAAACATTCGAAGTGCAAAATAACCACGGACTTCATCGCGGACCCAAGAATCACATACGAAGACATCAAACCCCTTCATTGAGCACATAGAATAGATAAAAGTATTGTTGATTGTGTACCAGTCAAGTTAGAGGGGATGGGTGAGCACATTCGTCAGCAAATGTGGCTGAAGACTTCACATAAACAACTATAAAACCAAATTTAGTGACAAAAATTCTAAAGCACGTAAGACAGGTCCATTTTTTGCTGTCTGGAATGCAATTTCGTCAACGAATGTGTCTTAAGGCTTCACCAATTTGACCCTCATCAGTCTGAGTTCTTCCTCAGATAAGGAATTACTCATTTTAGATTGTATTTTGCAAAGTCCAGAATCAGTTTAAGACTCGGACAACTCCCGGCCGACACACAACACGAACCATCGGCCAGAGCCCTTCGTAGAAGCGGAGAGCCCTGCAATGGAATGGTTATCTGTACCCCAAATAGGACCTCAAGAAGCGGCGGTTTAAATCAGCGAAAAGCCCATGAGACCTTTAGAATCTCAACATCGTCACACAATTATAACGCGAGTCATGGCTTGGAAAAGGGCAATTTTGTCATAAGGCCCGACAAGAGACCACACCGATTCCACTATAATCCCGAAGGAGTTCTTTTCATATCCGTGACAAGTGCTATTTAGAGCTCGGGAAAGGCGAGTTTCGTCAACAAAGCAGTATAGACCTCTCGGACTTTGACCATGATCACGAAGGCATAATTCCATATAGGTTTATAATGGAAATTTCAAATCTCAAGCCAAAATGTCAAGGTTGCGGGATCTCAATAAGCGAAGTCCTCAAAGATCAATCGATCGCAAATACACAAGATCAACGGCGCGAGAGCAAAACCGAGCATAGAATGAGCTCTTTCGTCAGCGAAAGAGGCATCACCATGTTCAAGTTTTTCCAAAAGTTCTTTAGCTTGTCCCAATAGACCTCGATACTATCGATGGTCAACTTGTCCTTCAATCTCGGGCTTGCGTGACGATTGTCAACAAAGAGGTAGAGACCATACGGGACAAATCACATTACATCAACATGGAATTTTTGGATTAGTTGAATGAGAGCTCAAAAATGGCGATTTAAATCAACGAAAAAGCCAAATGCCATCACTCAATTTTGATCGATCCATCGAGCTCCATTTTACATTCCTAAATGTAACAAATAACCAAATTTGAAAGTGCAAGTCAAAGCTCGGTAAATATCGGCTTAAATCAAGGAAGCATTTCGAGACATCTGCCTTCACCATATTTCATAGTGATTGTACTCGATTAGTGACTCAATATCAACATGAAAACAAAGATGGCCAAAGCCCTCCTTAGAACATTGAGCACAACATCACAAGAACAACGAGTTGTTCAAGGTGACTCCCATTGAGATGTGTCCTCAACGAAGAAGCGACAACACACTCCATATTGGGAAGAAAATTATGCGGCTTGTTCCAATTGAACAACTTTGTATTGATGATGGTCAACGTGGTTTTCCCAATATCATATCTTGGTTTGAGTAGTTTTGTCAAGGAATGAGGCGAGTCCATCTGGGACAAATCAAACTTGAGAATGAAGGACTTATCAAATAAGTTTGAATTTGACCTCACAAGTAGCGATTTAAATCGTGAAAGAGGCAAATGCCTTCACATTTTTGGATCTCAAATGAAGTCTAGCTTGTATGGTTCACATTGCAAACCCATTGAATAAGGCATGAGTTTTTGATGGCGACTCTTAGTTGTGTTGTTTAGAGCATGGGATGTTTTTAAATGGAAGTAGATGTTGAGGTGGGTTTTAACATTGGGCACCAAATTTGAAACCTCACCTCGATTATGATGTTGTGTTTTGTGAGAGGAAATCATGAGATAATTCTATCAATGAGGTTACATGGCATTCATGAATGAAAGTGACCAAGTGGGTGACAATTTCGTTGACGAATGTGGTCGAGAAGTGACTTTGAAGGGCCATAACTTCTTCATAGAATATCCGATTTGGACGAAATCACTTGGGTTGGGTCTCAAATCGAGTCTAGTTTGTATGATTCACATTGCAAACCCATTGAAGAAGGCATGAGTTTATGGCATGAAATTTAGTGATGGCAGCTCGTACTTGTGAAGTTTAGAGCATGGGATGTTTTCATGGAAGTAGATGTTGAGGTGGGTTTTGATATAGGGCACCAAATTTGAAAACTAACATCGATTATGATGTTGTGTTTTGTGAGAGGAAATCATGAGATAATTCTATCAATGAGGTTACATGGCAATTCATGAATGAAAGTGACCAAGTGGGTGATAATTTCGTTGACGAATGTGGTCGGGGGGCTGTGACTTTGAAGGGCCATAACTTCTTCATAGAATATCCGATTTGGACGAAATCACTTGGGTTGGGTCTCAAATCAAGTCTAGTTTGTATGATTCACATTGCAAACCCATTGAAGAAGGCATGAGTTTATGGCATGAAATTTAGTAATGGTAGCTCTTAGTTGTGAGGTTTAGAGCATGAGATGTTTTTCATGGAAGTAGATGTTGAGGTGGGTTTTGACATTGGATGAGAAAGTATTTGTGAAACCAAAATAAATAAAATAGTTATAATTTTTTTTTTAATTTTTGCAATTTCTCTCTTCTATCTTTAAGATATACATGTATTTAAGACAAATTAGATACTTGTGTATTTAAAACAACTCGGATATTTGGATGAAATACCAAAGAATGTTTTTGTTTTATACATATATGATAACAATGCATTCTCCATTATGAACAAGCTCTTTCAAATATTTAATGTTTATGGTATTTTGGTATATATTGGTTTGCTATCGCTTGCCATCACCTTGGTACTAGTATGAGATATAAATTTTGACAACAAATACTAAAATAAATATATAACATTTACGTGGCTATGTTTGTACTATTTAAATTAATGTTAACTTAATTCAAAACGATTCTTATAATTTTGAGTTCTTCTGCAAATTTCTCAACGTGAGATACATTTATATTCTCCTTATGGTTTCAAAGTTATACAAAAAACATAATATAATCCATGAAATGAGTTTAAATATTGGGCTACATTACAATGAAAGGGTGAAGTGTTTTACAAGCATGGGGAGGATGGAAGTCTTTTTAAATCATTATTAAGCTACATTTCTAAAATTTTGTATTCCAAATTTGAATAAAAGGGGAGGGAGGTTTGCCGTGTAGTAGCTCAAATTTTGAATAAGAGGGGAATTAGGATGTGGTAGCTCAAATTTTGAATAAGAAGGGGAATTGGTATGTGGTAGCTCAAATTTTTGAATAAGAGGGGAATTGGGATGTGGTAGCTCAATATTGAAAAAGTGTGGGGTTTGGAAGTTGAAAGCGTTCCAAGAAAAAGAAGAGAATAAAACTAAAAAAAAAAAAAAAATAAAAAAAAAAATAAAAAATAAATAAATAGAAAACCATTCACATACCTGCTCGAATGGCACCCACCCCCCCTTGGAAATCGCCATTCGCTATGGCACCCGCCCTACCCTCCCAAGAGCCTTGGCAAAGGTTTGCCAAAGCTTTTGTCATCTCCCCCCACCCTTCTCCTTCTTGAACAAGGCAAGGTATTTTTGGAGTGAGCAAATCCAAACATTCTTCCATGAATTCCGGGATTTTGGCTTCCCAAATATCGTCGGAGAATGTTTGGATTTGCACATGCTAATCCGAGGGCCCTTGCTATTTTAATGAAAGTCAAGTTTACGAAGAAGAAAAAAAGAAAGAGAAGGGAGAGTTTGTGCACTCCTCTCCTCCCTACCTACCCCCAAGACACCCGCCCCTCTGCACTGCCCCAGCTAGGATACCCACCTTGCGACACAGAACCCACCCTTATATTGATCGCAAAAAAAAAGAAAAATAAAATAAATTGGTATCCGCCCCCACAAGTCAAAGTCGCCTCCCTCCCCCTCACTCGCCCCCCCCCCCCTTACTTGCCCCTCCCTCCCCCTCACCCGCCCTACCCCATTTTGCACCCGACCCACCCTCTTTGCGGCCCCTCTCATCGGGAGAAGAAAAAAATTTAAAAAAATTGGTACCACCCCCTAAGTTACCCGCCCCTCCGGTAATCCGCCCCTCCCCGTAACCCGCCCTACTCCCCCTCACCCGCCCCGCACCCCACTCGCCCCTTCCTGCTTCTTCTTCTCCCCCGCCCCATGTCACCCGCCCCGCCCTCTATGTCACCCGCCCTTTCAAAAGTTCACCCGTCTTGACAAAAGTTGACTCGCCACTGCCACAATTTCACCCGCCCGGAGGCCACGATGGACTTACGCGTCGCATCCTCGTGGCTTTTTACGACAAAGTTTGTTACCTACAAAAAATTACACACCCCTACAATCAAGGTGGGCGGGCGGGCCGGCCGTCAAGAGACAACTCGTAGCCCCCTCCCCGATCACCTCAACAAGTGGATTTCACAACCTTGCCCAAGAGTTATATTGTTTGAGTAAGATTTGTTTTTTCCACTTTCGCGTACGAGGTCTCTCACAAAACTAAGTTGTCGGGTTCTTTGTGTTTAGGATGTTACATTTTTCTTGATTCGAGGTAGAAGAAGCGGTCGACTTGCTTAGCTTGACTCGCTTGGCTCGATCTGCTTTGAGGTGAGTAGGTCTCTCAATAATCCACGGCATTCTAGATTGGCGGCTTATTTTTTCTCGATTGGCCATAAGAGCTCTCTCTCCACTCACTAAGCGGTTGTTGTAGAGGACTCTAATGTTTTGCTTTCAACTTCACGCTCATTTGAGCGCTCTAATGTGACTCACACATTGGATCACTAAATCACCTTGTGTATGGTTAAACACTTTTAAAGTCTTTGCAATTTGGATTTATGTTAAAAGCCTGCATGTCGATTCTGCAGCGATTCTTGATTGAACTTCTTGTTCCTCGCTATCGTGGTCTTCGTGTTAGTGGTCTTTGGTAGTGCAGTGGCGGGGTCCCTTCTCTTGGTGCCGAGAGCCTCCCCACCCAAGTGGTTCCTCCTCTTGATCATTGTCATCTCGTGTTATTGTGATGTTGGTCTTCGTGTTCATCCTCTTGATAATCGTGGTGCTGATGGCATGAGTGACAAGGGTCCCTTGTCTCGGTGCTTTGAGCCTTCCCTTGGGACTCCCCACCCACTTGATTCCTCCTCGTAATCTTGTGTTCTTGTGATGTTGGTGTTCATGCTCTTTGTCCTCGTGATGTTGGTCTTTGTGGTAGTGGTTGTAGTGGAACAAGTGGCATGTCCGGGGAGCTCGACTTTTGGGGTAATGCCTTAGACGTTTTCATTTTTTTTTTTTTCGTTTTCAAGTCTTGGTGATGCCTTTGTTGCCTCGGGCCGTTTCACTGTTTTTATTTTGAAGTCTTGGTGATGCCTTTGTTGCCGCCGGCCTGGAGGTCGGTGGCTTTTGGAGCTCAAGCCTTGGGGCGAGGCCTCGGGCGTTTTCACTTTCATTTTTTTCTTTATGAAGTCTTGGGGATGCCTTGATGCCACAAGCATCGAGAGAGGTCAGCGGCTATTGAGCTCAAGCCATGGGCGGAGGTCTCGGCGATTGATTGTTTTTAATTTTGAAGTCTTGGTGATGCCTTCATTGCCCCATGCATTCGTGCCTCAACTTGAGCCATGGCATTGGCTTTGGATTAGATTCTCAATGCCACGAGTCTCCTCATTTATCCTTCAAATTGAGGAGGTAGGATAATTTATGGGGGAAATGGAAGGGCCTTTGGTTGTGACCTTGTGAGAATCTTCTCAAAATGAGGTATATTTTGGAGAAATCTTCTGCCTCGACTTGGATTTGAATGAGATAACCCTTGCTTTAATTTCTCCAGTATTGATCACTGGCTCAGGCTAACTCTTGATGAGTTGAGCTCAGATCATTTGTATGGTTGTATACACAATATTCCTTAGCTAGTCCATATTATTTTCAAACATTCTTGTTGTTCTTGGAGATGCATTTATCAATTGTAGAGTAATGGCAATTGCATAGGTGTGTTTATTATCCTCCCAAACATAATGTCAATAAAAAATAACTTCCAAAGTAAATATTAAGTGTTATCATGAAAATCACTTAGGAAATCAGAATTTCTAAAAGCTTAGAATATTTATTCTTACCTTGTATAAGAGCATTTTTACTTGTTTTGATTTTTCGTTGAAGATGGATTTATCAATGAAAGAGTGCCGATAGTTCTAAGCGGTTCCATCTATTGATATGCCTACTCTCCTACCAAAATAAAGAGTTAAAAAAATACAATACCAAAAAAAAAAAATGATTAATACTATTTAAACACTATATTAATAAAGTAGAATACTAAAAGCTTATAACTAATTTTCTTACCTTGTTTTCATGGGTGTTTACTAGCTCATATTGTTGTTGGAGATGCATGAAGAATGCTTCAAGTCCTTAAAGGTTGCATAGCCTTGCCTATTTTCCTTACATACGAGCTTGACAGAACTCAATATTGCGAGTAAGTAGAATTAAGCCAACTACATAGAAAAGTAAACTTCCTCTTTATCTTCTTCAATGCATGTCAGTTGGCTCTCACCGTTTTAGAAGGCAGGCACCAATGGAAGAGTCTTTGGAAGATGTAGAGATTGCATGGATGTTTTAAGTTACCCTCAAAATAAAATTGTGAAAAAGAACTCTCAACGTAAAGATGAATACAATCAAGAAAGTCATCAATTGAATAAAAATGCGAAAGGTTAAAACTTCTTTCCTCACTTCTTTCAAATGTATATACATTAGTTCTACTTGTTGTTGATGATGCATTTGATATATAGATAGAAATTTTGGTCCCTTTGTAAGGGGCCGGCTGAATGAAGTGTCAGTTCGTAAAACTTATGACCCGTCTTACATAGGATAAGGGAAAATTGGCACAATACTACTCTCTCCTTTCGAGGATGGACGCTATGACTATGCTATTTTCTAGCTAGTTACTAATGCCTTGAAGATACTAGACATGGTATCCCTCCAAAAGGCTCGAATGAGTCTTTGATAAGTATAAAGAATTAAACTATTGAAGCTTGAGAAATCTCATCTACTCTTTCAAGTATTTACGTGGGTATAGTATTCTCAATAGGATCACTAAGCCTATGGGGCTCAGCAATGGACATACGTGCCTAGCGAAACACACAAAGCAATACATCGTGCATGGAGTGCACCATTGTTGGATGCCATGTATTCACTTTATCTTCCCTTACACGTTTATTAGTGTAATACCCGTGTTCAAGTGTCTCGTGTATCGTTCCGGGGATTCTGTGAAGTGACCAAGAAAAAGTAGTGCTAAAACACTCAACCACCAAGCGTTCTAGTCCCAACTGTTTTTAGCCTTGCGTGGCGGGGTATCCGCTTACAGAGGGGATGCACAAAGACTCTTTCCCTTATGTTTACCGTGGCGGAAACTTCCACAATTAGACTCTTCTCATACACACACGCACAGAAACAGGCAAACATTCGTCCTTACAACTAATCCGTCGCGGCCGTCGAATTAGCGAGTCGCGCGGGCCGTCTGGTTACTCTATCAATCTTACTACAATGGCGGACTCCAAGAGCTCGAATCCGGCTAGAGGGCGTGCGTGTTCTGTCGCGTCTTTGCGGCTTGATTCGTCTGCGAGACTATTGAGGCCAAGTCCGTAGCGATTGGAGGTCGGATTGGAATCCGGCCTCGCGCGCTCTACTCCCAGACCTCCCGGACCGTAAAGTGTTAACCACCAGTTTCCCTCTCTCGGACACATAGACCCATTCAAGTCACAGGCACTCAAGAATACGCCCAACTTGACCTCAACTCCGACGAAGCGATCTAAAGAAGAATCCGGGTTTGTGAAAGTGGTATTTTCATACCCCTCAAATACCTTACCTATGATGTTGTAACTCTGCGAAACCCTAAAATTCTATATCTTTGTCATACCTTCTGCTCCCCAACTTTGCTTCATATCTTTGCTTGTCTTGCTTCCCAATCTGCTCCTAATCTTTGCCCGTATCTTTTGCTCCTAACTTTCCCCCAACACTAACACTAACACAAAATCTCCACACTTAAGTTTAACACATTTACACAAATCCATTTATAATGTCATTGAAAAAAATGATGGTAGTATAGACATTTCTGCCTTGGCAATGCTACCTGGCCCTTCCGGTACCATGGTATTATAAGCGATGATTCTGCCGCTATGCAACACCCACACACGCGCTCTCCTAGCTCCGATCTACCCAAAGAGAGAGAGCTCCCAAACCTCCTCAAACCTTGGCATGGCCTAATCTCCAACCCTAGCCGCCTTCATCCATCCAAGATTTCATCCCGGACGAGGATTTCATCCCGAGGACTCTAAAGTCTAGTGGTCTTAATTGGCTACTAAGCGATTTCTCTTGTATTGGCTAAGTAAATCCCCTGTTAACATTATCCCCCTTTTGGTTTACATACGCCTCGGATGTTCTGTCATGAGTTTAAATGTAATAACCGGGTTTAAACAACAAATAAAATAAAATGTAAAAAAACATGCCTCACACAAATGAAAACCCATACTTGGAATCTTGTCCTGCTCAGTATGTAGTGAATACTACTAAGCGATCATATACTCCTAAAATCTTTGCCTTAGGCTGCTCACAGTGTTCTTTTGCTTGTCCGCTCCCCTCTTGGCACGATCTGGAGATGGTGGTTGCGGTGTCTCTCTCCATCAGCTGGTACTACTTCGCGGGACCTCCCAATATCTGCATCCCAATGTCTGAAGTAGTGCCCGGGCGCTGCAAGCTCTCACCCCCCTCGACAGTTGCTGGTTGTGGTAATGCTGGTCCTCCTCCTCTTCACCTTTCCATCGACCGATGTAAACAAAAGTAGGGTATTTTCCACAAACCTCATTAAGTATCTGCTGCTCCTCTCTTGATCCTCGAGAATAGGCCTTGATCTCCTTCAAGACTGGTTCTTGGATGTAGTTAGTAGATCTTTGGGTCAATTGTTGAAATGTTTGAATGGATTTGGCACATGCCAATTGTACTTGCGATTGCGATTGCGGGTTCTCGAGCTAGTCTGTCGTAGTCCTTGAGCACAGCGCTCTCACTATCCTCAACTCCACGCATCGTCGTTTGGCATCTTCTCTCTCTTTCTTGCTTTGTGTAGTATTTCTCTGGAGAATTGTCAAACTCTGCATCGTTTACATCCGGTACTTTCCAATCACGGACATCTTTGCCCATTTGTCCGTGTTGTAGGCTGCGGAGTCATTTCTTCTACCCGCATTTGTAAGGCCAAGTTGGTGTTGACCTCTGTGGTATCCAGCTGCTCACGAAGTTGTCTTACCATTCTTTGCACCGTTGAGTGCGGTTTGTAGGTGGTGGACTAAGTCGTTTAGTCCCTCCGTTATGCCACTGTGATCTCTGGACTCTGCTCCTCATCATTGCATGGTCTGCTCCAAATGCTCGCTCTCTCGCAGGATGGTTGCAAGTTCCATCCGCCATGGTTGGATTCACTGCTGCCTCACCGAGGCCTCCTCGTATCTGGTAAATCTGGTACCACCGACCTGTTCGTGAGTTTGGTGTTGTTGGTCTGATGCAGTTCTTTGTCTCTCTTTGGGGTTCTTTGCTCCTCCAATCTTTGGGTTGTTCGCCCCCTTGAACCTCCTCATATACCGACAATCTTTGGTACCTCCTCTACCTCTGATAAGTCCGGTATGGTTGGGCTGTCTTTGTTGTGTGCGGTACTCGATGTCGGGCACGGATTACTCTCCGTAAGCGGAAATTCGTCGGAGCGGTGGTCGATTCAATGGTCTCCTTGCCCTTTTGAGTCTTTCGTTTTTGTTGCACTAAGCTGTTGTCTGCAGAGGCTCACCTCGTCATTATCTTGATCTGAAGTGTACGTGGTGATGGAGTAAGCGATGTCTTTGGCTGCCTAGACTTTCCTTTCCCTTTAACTCACATTTGTGGAGAGGTTGCCTCATCATCATCACAGTCGATGATTCTATGGTGGAAGGGTCTTGATATCTTTGGTCTCTTTACGGCGCCCGTGTTCTCCTATTGCTGAGGTCATTCTTGATGGATGATCTTTGGGAAGACACCATTCTCTTCCCCTTCTTCTTACATACACCAAACCCGTTTTGGTGATGAAGATTGATGCCTTCACCACCTTGTTGTTCGGCTCACTGTCTAGGCGGG
Source organism: Bryum argenteum (assembly GCA_037043015.1). Taxonomy (NCBI): domain Eukaryota; kingdom Viridiplantae; phylum Streptophyta; class Bryopsida; order Bryales; family Bryaceae; genus Bryum; species Bryum argenteum. Next base: position 19,871,034 of record CM073321.1, read on the forward strand.
TCATCTCCGTAAGCTCCCCTCAAACCCTCTCCACTAGCCACATCCGGTGGTGGTCTTGGTCATGGTTGTGTTGGTGACAAACTTGGTTCTGCCTCTGCCGTCATGTATCTCGGTGGCGTCTGCCGGTGCGATAGTATAGTCCACATCTCCTCGTCGTCAGGAACCATAAGCTTCAACAAGGCATCAATTAGTTACGCCCCTTGATGTCCTTAATGTGGTTTAGTATGTATTTGAATCAATAACACGCCTAAAATTTTGGTCGATATAAGTGGTGCTTGATTGAGATTATCCTTCGTCACTGCCTGGTACAGGTGGTGTAATAACACCTTGCTGGCATACTGTGATGTCTTCTTCAAACACATTATTTCAATTAGTGCCTTGATCACTGTCACGGTACTTATGCGTGAAGCCGTTTATTTGGATTCCATCACTTTGCTGAAATCGATCTTCTCTAAACCAAATGTTGTTGTATATACGGTATCAAACTCCTTCTGGGTTTCTGGCTGTGGGCTCTGTGGTCCCCTCAATGCGAGGGCTTGTTGTCTGATCCAGGACCGTGATCTCCACTGGTTTACTCCTCACTGTAGCTCGGATTGGCATATTGGGCTCTGCTTTCTCCCCCTTCGTGTAGTGGAAGCCTTCCACAAAATCCAACACTAGCTCATGCGTGGCGGGCCAGGTGGTCGCAAAACTTCCCAGGGCCGATCGTTGTGCCCAATAGTCATCATTCGAGTCCTTCCAAGTTTGCAGGTGTTGCATAGGGAGGAAGTCGGTTGTATAAGCGCATTTACCTTCGCGGTACCAACACCTTCTGTGGCAATCTTGCAAATCGTTGAGTAGACTTTCTCTGATGCTGGGACTGCGGAGCTCGGTGGTGCAATCTCCATTTGTAGCGCGAGGAATGTTACGCCGCGTTGCTTGGAAAGTCCATTACTGGCCTGCCTCACTCGCGCGGCTGCTCACGGCTGGCACAGCCTTCGCTACGGCTTTGCGTAACTCCTTGGCACAGCTTGCGCTTGTTAACCTAGTGCGGTCAACCTCCACAGCTGGCCTAACTCCTTAGCCTCGCTGCATGCCTTCTGCAGTGGTCTGCTGGCTGTGTGTTGGCCTGGCTGGCCCCGTCCCTGGCGCAGGTTGTTCTCGGCACGACTCGCTAAGTGCAGTGCACCCCTACCTCTTTGTCGGCACGGCCGATTTTCCTCTCCTCGTTCGGCCTCGGCCACCTTCAAGTGCTTGACCACTGCGATCACGGCCTCCTCAGCAGCCGTGACCCAGCGTCTTAATGTTCTTCGCTTGCATCTGTGTGTTTTATCATGCTTTCCGGGTATGTCTTGAGCCTCCCAGTACTTATCTTGGCATCTCAAGCTGCTTCTCCGGGCCTTTTGATTGCGACTCCCGACCTCCCAGGTGATTGTCAGCCTCCCGATTAGCGGCCTTGGTCTCGGTGACTATCGTGGCATGTTGGTACTGTTCGTCTCTTAGTTTGCATCTCACAGGCTCTTGGTTGTATTCCTTGGGCTCTTATTGCATGTCACGACCTTCCGCCTTGTCACGGCCTTGTAAGTCCCTCACTCCAACTCCATGGTTATTTTTTGATATTACAGTGGTCGTTCTTTACAGTGTCTTTAGTGGCGTTTTTACGGCCTTCGCAACTACTATCCCCCTTTTCTTTGGTCGACCCGATCCCACTTGCGATATTGTTGGAGTCATTTATCGCGAAGTTGGGTCTTGTCGTAAAAGGTGTGACTTCAATTTGTTGATGTTGACAATTACGGATTGGTGTCAAAGTGTCGGCTGTGACCAATAAAGCGATGTTATTAGGTAGCCGATCTTGGATCCTATTAGGCCCATACCACTGCTCTTGAATTTGCCAACATGCTCCTTGTGCCTTTTGGATACCCGCGATGCATGTAGTCGCCAAGTTGGAAATCCATTTGCGGTAGTCTTTGTTGGCTCCATAATGACCGGTTCATTTATGCGGTCCCAACTCTTGCTTGTGCATCGCAGCCATATAGTATCTAGGCTTGCTCCAAGGCGGCAATCACATTCTTAAAAACCCATATTCGTTATATTGGGAAATATGCATGACTTTGGGAGATTCAAGAGAAAAAAATCATCTAAAATATCGATCAATGTTAAGCATAAAGTACTAGATCTTGCATCAAACATGATATGATTATATGCAAATAGAGACATCGCTCTGAACAAAGGATGGGAATAAAAGAATATTCCATTTATTAAACTTGTAAATATCAATCATAATTCACAAAAATATGTCATACAAGAGTGATGACTATCAAATTACATCATAATTACTTGATGCTACTAGATGTAACTACTACGGAGTTCCACCATAGCGACAATACGCGATCGGATGAATGCTCGTTGGCGTCGGCGTTTTTAGCTAGAATCATTGTCTTGCATCAATGGACTATCAGAAGGCGTTGCGACCTTCCAGCGGCGCCCGATCCTCAATGCTTGACTTAGGTGGCGAGTGGCGGTTTTTACGACGAAGGCTTCATTGCTCCTTGTTGGTGGACTTGAAGGACATGCTTTTGGAGTCTCAAAACACAATCACGAACAAAATAAAACAACGACATTTCTTAAAAGTAACCAAGCGAATGGATACATACGAGCAATAGGTAGCACATAAGTCCAATGTCTAAGAATTGTTGAATGAATTAGATTATCTGTGAAAATCTACAAATCGTTAATCGTTTTTGCAAGACCATGTTAACTTAAAGCCTAAAAGGGACGCTCTCAAGGGATGAAGAAACAAACCTTGACAAAAACTTGAGAAATATCCAAGTCAATGTCGTATAACATCGCTTTGTAGCGTAGATGTAATTTGAAGAGGAGAACCAATATGATTGGCCGTTGCGCGACAGGGGACGGATCGCACTTTCGGAGGTGATGCCTTGGTGACATGTTTATTAACTACTCCATCTTCTACCGCCATTGTCGAAAAATCCATGGTAGATTGAGCCGTTTAATGAGACTTCAATAATCGTCCTCTCTCCATATTGAAGGCCGAAATCCATGACATTCATCAAAGAATCCGCCACGCGACAATCACCCTCGTAATCTATTTCAACAATATGCCAAACAAATTATCAAATATCCGATTATACATAAAGTTCATGCAAGACATAACTTTAAGCAAAACTAAAAAAAACATTCTCTTCATATTCACAAAATGAAAATTTACTAGCATATGAAAAGTCCTACAAATCTCTTGTCTAGAAGAGCTTCACACTCTAAGTTCACGATTAAAAATTAAACCAAAGGGAGCGAACTACTACGAGAATAAAAGCGAAATAATTTGTCATTCTATTAAGGCATTTTGTATTTCATTATGCCAGATCTAATGATGCGCGATCATCATATAAACATGGCACGTCAAATTGAAGCGATGCCGAAACTTGCTAAGGGGACCGTCAAACTCATGGAGATCTAACGAATCGGCAAAACCTCATCTAACAAAATAGAGTCCTCGTGTGCCTATTGTCCTTGTGAGACCAAGATGGTAGTAAAGAACATTTTCCCAGCTGATTAAGCACGTGCTTAACCGGACTATCATCTATGATAGCGTATTAACCACATATAAAAACCATCAAAGCTATTGAAGATGATGACAAGGTCTTAAGGAAGATAGACTTTTGAGTTCAGGGTTCCTTCATTAACAATAGTCGGCTCCACCCAGTTTCAAAGGGAATCATGTCACGTCTTCTTGACCAAGTATTCGTAGTGGCCTTATAGGGTTTATAGGACCCGAGCAGAAAATCACAAATGGCCTGTGGTTGTTCTCATCATCGAACTCAAAACCGTAATGGTAAGCGATGCCACCAGTGGAAGTCCTTACAATTGGGCCTCACCATTACAAGCTTCTTCCCCACCTCGGTTGGCAACATGGCAGTGAATACGAGTCACGATTCTACATCCTTTAGCTTCCCAAAATGGGGGTACAAGCTATGAGAGGATACCATTGAGGTCGAACAACATTTAACCAAGTATCGGAGGAT